>VYZP01066236.1:25994-140388 GCA_013400635.1 Hypocryptadius cinnamomeus | reverse complement strand
GCACGCAGCGCTCCGCTCCCGCAGGAAGCGGCCCGCGGCGGGGGCGGCCGCTCGCAGCCATGCCGGGCCCGGGGCGCTGAGCCGGCCCCGCCGCCGCCCCGCACAATGGAGGAGGAGAGGTGGGTACCGCCGCCAGCGAGCCTTTGTGTCCGCCTGGAGCGCCGCGGGATGGGGATGCCGTCCCCCGGGCTGCGAGCCGTGCGGGGCTGTGCAGGAATGCGGGGCGCGGCTGCGGGGACCCCGCGGGTGGCCGCCGGCAGGAATGAACGCCTCCTGCCGTGGGCGCCCGCCGTGCCTGCCGGTCGGGGATGTTGCAATGTCATGGTGACAGGCGGCTTCGCCCCGCGCCCAGGCGGCGGAGGGGCTTCCGTGGGATGTGTTTGGGATGTAATTAAGGACGTGAGGGAGGCAGGTCGGGGGGTGTTCGCTAAAATGGAGGTGCGGGGCAGGGGACTGGGGTGCCGGGCAGGGCGGTGGGATGCCGGACAGAGGGGTGGGATGCAGGACAGGGGGATGAGATGCAGGACAGGGGGGTGGGTAGCTGCCCCGCCGGCGCAACGTGCTGGGCTTGTGTGTGCCCTGCCTGCGCCTGGAACCTCAGGCAGCCGACTTGGGCATTCTGCTCAACACAGACTCGCTGATATCCGCTGCTTTTCTGAGTCACGAGTGAAAATCCATATCGTCTGTGGATCCTTTGGGGTCAGTTTCCCTGCCGGCGTGTGTGCAAGCCGGGCGCTGTGCGGTGCTCGGGCAGTGCAGGGGATCCCGCTCCTTCCTCGCACCGTAGCCGGGCCGTGTAGACTTTATTTTATGCCAAGCAGCTATTTTGCTCCACAACCTGCGTGAAGAAGTGTTTACAGAGTCGACCTAATGTCCACTGAACCCATAAAAGATATTATTCTGCGCAGGGACCTCGTGGATGCCAGAGAGATGTTCAGTGTTTTGGCTCTGCCCTCATTGCTCCCCTCTGTCAGGTGCCTTTTGCACACCAGAAGCTACTTGTGCTACTTCAAACTAAACATTAAACTTGTGAGTTTTTTACAGTATTTTTTTAAGAACAGGATATGCTGAGTGCTTCCTTTTGTGCTGGTGACCTTGCAGGGGGTGGGGGAACAGAGAGGGGGCTTGACCTGCTGGTAGGACTAAATGTCAGGGCTTGACAGGAGTTTTGTTTAAATATGATACATTAGAAAATTAAGCTGGAGTCAACCCTCAAATTCTGGAAATTTTCCTTCTGTTGAGGGAAAACATTCACAGCAGCCTGTAGGAGTTGTTTTCCAAGCTCCAAAGGGTAGCTTTCTACCCTTCTGTGACTCAAGGGTTGCAATTGTTTGTGTATTTAATGTGCAAAACCTTTCATCCTGCCACATTTCTCATTGTAGGGCTTCTGCTTCCCGTAATGGTGTGAACAGTCACCTCTGAACATTAGTCCAAATATTAATTAATTTCAAGTGCCTTGAAATCTTAGTTTGTCATGCTAGATGTCAGCTCATGGAATGAGATTTCCTTTTCTTGTGGTTTTTTTTTTTTTTTTTCCTTTCTTTATTTGTATAAATGAGCCTGTGTTTGAGGAAATGGAACAGAGCTGTTTTGATACCCCAGGCTGGGCTCATCCTTGGCACAGTTGTTACTTTTTTTTTGATGGCTACCAGCAATGGTCTCATTTTGACTGGAGGCCTTTTCCTGGGGATACAGTGGTGAAAAAGCCACTGGGAAAATACCTGGACTGTTTTACCTTATCCTGTTTTTTCCAGACCATCTGTTTTTAGGGCATGAAGGACTATTCCCATCAGCATGTTCTCTGCCTCTGGAAGTGAGGAATGATTACCTAAATTGCTGCTTTCATTTCTAGTTTTTGGGAAGAGGAGGGCGGTCCTGAACTGGTTGTGGGCAGTAATAATGTGGGGTTTGACTCTTGGCAAGAAAAGCTGGAAATATTCACCTGCTTTCTGGTTCAAAAGGGCACGGTGTGTGGGGCTGTGCTGGGGCTGCTTTGGCTGCTCGGAGCAAGTCCTGGGGGAGGTGCTCAAAAATGAGCTTGGAGGGCGAGCACCATGGGCTCGGTCTGGGCTTGTGGCTGTGCTTCTGCCCCACACTTCAACTCAGATCTGTGTTGGGCAAATTGCTCCTCAAATTTTACACTTGGTGGCTTTCATTATGGCAGAGTTCCCCCTGTTTTTTGACATTATTACATTTTCCCTTTTCGTGGTCGGTGAGGATCTGTTTTGTTGGTGCTCACTTCACCTCTGACTCTGGTCCCCAGCCTGCCCAGACTCAAATATCCTGTTAACTTGCACACCCAGGACCTTCAGTGGTATCATGTGCCCATGTCATTGCACATGAGCAGAAGCACCTGAGGGCAAGGGAGATTTAACCTGAAACATTCACATGTGGCAATAAAATATTTCAGAATCCTGCTCTTCTTTTACTGTGCTAATAGTAAAATGATGGTGCTTCTATTTTATGGAGAAATTGCATAAGGCTTACAGTTAGGCATAATACTCTCGTTCTGAATTTGCAAGATGGTTTTGAGTTTGAATAGAAAAAAAACCCTCTGGAATGTTTTTTTGTTGTTGTTGTTGTTAAAATAGTAAAACACCTGTGGTTTTATATTTAAGTGAAGGTAGTCTGTGGTATCTGTTTGAGAAATACAATATTTGTCTTTGAAAGCAAATGGTATTGTCATATTTGAGCTATTTTGTGTTGTTTCCATTAGTGTCAGCAAAGACTTTTCTTCTCACTAGTTCCCAAAGTCTTCTTTCCCCGAGGTCTCCTTTGATATGAATACTGTTTTAGGGATCTGCTGTATGCTAATTGTGTGTTTTCCTAAGCTAATGTCTCCATGTTGATCTAGGCACTGAAAAAAAAAATCAACAAAACAGGAAAATAATATTGCTATTAAAAGAAAAATAATCCTTTCCATTACACTGCCTCCCATATGTTTTAATGATAATGCATTTCTCTGAAATCCTCTCAAAACCCAGTTCAGTATGTGGATACCTTCAGTCACAATTTTTTTAATGTCTTTGTATGTACCTAAAGACAAATTCAGAAATTAAGGTTTTTATAACTGTGCCGTTACACTGGCATGTTTTCCTTGCTGTGTCTGCCTGACTAGAGGAATAAAACTATTGGACATAATGTATTTGTCCTGTGATTTGGGGTGTTGATTCTAAACAGAGAATTAGGTCAGTTAAAGTAAAATGATTTTTCATTGTGCTTAGACTAAAACTACTATTTTGGTCTCCGTTGATCTTTGTAGAGGTATTCAAGTTTTGAAGACTACTAACTGCTATTGGGCATCCGTCAGGTTTTTAGACTAGAGTGATGTCAAACCTCTCAGAAATGTAGATTAACATTTTCTGGTGATGATTCTTACATATCCCCCCAAGAAGCTCCACAGGCTTTGGCAATTCATGGTTAGCAGGCACTTTTAAGTTCATCCAGGGGTATGAAGCTGCTACAGAGGATTGCCCGTGCAGGACTCTGAGCCCAGCTGGCTCTTTGGCCCAGCTTGTGGTGCTGAAGCTCTGCAGTGTCAGGGGCCAACCAGGAGAGCAGAGCTCAGCCTGTGGTGCTCAGGCAGGAGAGGAGAGCAGCTCCAGAGACCCCCCAGAGATGCACAGTGGGATGAGGCTGGGCTGGGCATGCCTGGTGTCCCATCACCTCCCCAGTGAGAGAGCCTGGTGGAGGAGAACCTCTGTGGTGTTCATGCTGGGTTAGGAGCTGAGCCTGGAGGCTGTTCTCCCAGAAACATGAGCAGAACCTTGCCCTTCTGTGCTCTGAAAGAGACTGCATTTGAGATCTGCCCTTCCTTCAGGGTGAACTCCTGGCTCCCATAAAGCCAGTGTTAGAATTGGATTTGGCAGAGCTGGGATTTTTGTTCCTGGGGTTTACCAGCTCTCTGCACGGCAATAATCTTGCCAGGGGACAGTTTATCTCTAAGGAAGGCTTTTATTCTTTCACATTATCTACAAAGACATCTGTAATTATTGCTGGTAACTAAGGCAACCCAACTTTACAGTGGATACATGCGGGCAGCAGAACGGTGGGTTATGGGTTTTTAAAGTACCTTTCAGTCAGCTGGGTGGTGGCCACACTTGGGCAGAAGCTGGGCTGTGAACCCTGGCATCCTGAGCCCAGCTCTGCTAGGGGGTCCTGGAGAGGAGGAACACGGTGTCAACAGGGTAGTGATTAGCTTCACTGGCTTAATTGGGGACTCTCAAATAGGGGTTCATTTGTTCCACGCAGGAGGGGGCAGTGGGGTTGGCACTGTCTGAAACTAAGAGCCTCTCTGCTCATTTTAGGAGCATCCTGCTGTGTCTGTAAAGAGGATGTTCATCTGGCCCAGGGAAATTAAATCATTTGTCCATTCACTGAGTGCACGGCCTCGGATAGCCCAGGAATAGAACAAATTGCTCCTGGCAGCTGGCTCACGAGTCCTGCTGCTGTAGTAGGACATCAGCTTGGCAAACGTGGGGGCAATGTCCCTGTGGTCATGGGGTGCAGGGGCTCTACCATGTCCAGTTGGTCTTGGCTGCTATCTTTGATCAGAGGACCCTATTCCTCCTTTGCTTTAATCCATTAAAATAACAACAGTGTAATAAATCTAATAATTCTTAGCCTTGTTGGGGGACAAATCTCAGAAAAGGCTGTGAAATGTAATGGTTTGGTCTTCTCAGGGGCAGCTTTTGCTTTCTGTCAGGGTGCATTTGCTTGGAGCATTCAGGTTCTTGCATTTTTGTGTTGGAAATGTGTCAGTGATCTCTGAGAGTATGTGCATGGAAGTGTAAAATATCTCTCCCAGATAAAATCATCCTCTGTCTATTACTGGAACACAATTCTATGGTAGCTGAATCAGTCTTAGAGATGAGTTAAAGACTCTTAGCCATTAATCCTTCAAATTTGTTTTTTTGATATGAGTCACTTGGAAAAAAACTTTAAATAGCATATCTTGATCTTTTTTGAAATAAGTTTTTAACCAGACAATCTGCAGTATTTTTTCATGGTAAACCTTTGGCAAATTCTGAAATCTGCCCCTTTTAATTAAGCTGAAGATGTCTCCTAGGATGTTTTTTAAAAATGTATCTTTCCTGCTTTTTAGGAAGAGCTGATTGATCTTCTTCCAAAATCCTGAAGCAAGTTTTTTTGCTTTTAAAATACACAGACAAATGTTGGTGTAGTTGAGGCTTTATGAAAGCTTGACATTTGACCTGACATTTACTTTGGTGTTCAGTGAAACTTGCTGTGTTCTTTGAACTGTATCTTTTGCCAGCAGAAAAGTTTGAACATCTTTGGTCTCTGGCACTGGAGAGCTAATAAACAAATCTCAGCAGTGTGCTTGTTCTTATTAAAGAGCCCCCATGGTTTCTGTGTGCATGGCTTGGTTTAGGGTCTGTGAGGTGTCTGTGAGGCTGCCCAGGGCAGTGTCCTGTGGTGATCCAGCTGTCCTGCCCTGGAGCAATGGGAGTGGCTCTCCCTGACTCTCCCTTTTGGTTTCACTTTCTTTTTTTTTTTTTTTTTTTTTTCTTTTTTTTCTTTTTTTGTTTACTTTGCTTACTTCCTGTACGTGTTCCAGCTTTGGAGCCTGAAAGCTCCATGAAGTCACTTGCACTTCCAGAGCCTTTTTTCCCCTTCTTGGCTCAATGGTGCCACATGGGCAGGTTTAGCTGTTTAAAAATCAAGGGTTTATGCTGGGGTGTTGAAAGCTGTGGTCACCTGGCCTAAAGTCTCAATGAGGGCTTTTGATGGACACAGTGCTGAGGCTTAGCTGGATTTGGCTGTGTCCCTGGAGCAAGGAGCTTCTTCGCTGGAGTGTGCAGAGCTGGGGAAGAGCCAAGGGCCAGCACAGCTCCATGAACACCTCTGGCAGTTCGTGTGGCACAGAATGAGTTCAGTGTTCCTCAGGGATAGAAAAGCTGTTTGTGTCGTTGCCTGGTACCAGTCCCTTGAATACTGAACGTTCAACACGAGGTATTCTCCTTTCTGATTTTTCTTCTTTTAATCCAGCCATACTAAGCTAATTGGATGGTGACTGTAATGGAGTTTGGGAAGTTGTCTCCCTCACTGGGACATATGCTGAGTGATGTTGTGCTCAGCCTTGTGGCTTCGCTTATGACTGAAAATATTTCACTCGCTCAGCAAAGTGAAAGACTTGGACTTGGCTGTTTTTTGGCATTAACCTTTGTCTCAGGCACAAAGCTGGAGGCTGCTCAGTATGCAGGCATGGATTTGAGCTGTGTGCAGCTTGGCTGCTGCTCAGCCTCTTGCTTCTCCAGGAAGGAGAGTGCAGCCCACCAAAGACTGTTGTGGGGCAGAGAGCTTTGTGTGGTGTCAAGGGACACGGTGGTGGTGACAGCCACTGGTCAGGAGCAGGCAGGATGTAATGTTAGCCAGGGCTTCACACTGTCAGGGTTGTAAATAGTGAATGATGTGTTTTTCAAAGGGAAAGGCAGTGTGTGTAAGTGTGCTTGTGCATAGATATATATGTATGCTTGTGTATAGATATATATGTGCATGCATACACACCTTGACAGGAGCTGACAGGGTGTTCTGGGAAGGATCCTTCCACACTTCCCTGCTCTATGCCTTTCTTCAGACATCACCTTCTGGTCGCCAGAGAGCCAGGATGCTGGGTTGTCCAGACTGCTGGTTTAGCCCAATTCAGCCTTTTTTATCATGCCAGCCCAACTAAGAAAGGTGGTAGGGAGGAGGGGACAAAGGTGAAGGAGACTGTCCTTTGGAAGGAAAAGCTCTGAGATGGTCTCCAGTCAGGCACATGGGGCAATGGAGTCGCCTCCTGAGGTCTGCCGTTCTCTTGGAGTTGTCTTTAGACATGGACAATCCTCCTTGGCTTGTCTTGTTTGCCTTTGCCTGCCGGGGTTTGAGGGGTGAACCATGGACTGAGCAGAGCAGGGACCTGCCTCAAAGTGCTGCTCCTTTCTCAGGTGGGAGCCTTTAGCTCCCAGTGATTTCACAGGCTTTCAGATCAGGGAGCTGGAGATACTGACCCCCTGTCAGTTGTGTGTAAAGAGCCAATGCTCCCAACAAAGTAATGAGGACACGTGTGTGCCTTAGGCACCTGTTGGCCTGGTTAAACACAGCACATAGCTGAGTGCCTCTGGTTTGACATTACCTATGGAGCTGGTGGTTCTGGTAGGAAGGTTTAATAATTCATTCCATATGTTTCAGTGGCAATAAATAGACTATTTCTGAAATGGAAAGCAGCTTCAGTAAAGCTTTGAAAGCTGTGCAGGGAGATTTAATAGCCCTTTTCTACTTGCCTCTAAAGAAGATACAAGTCATGTATTGTGTGCTTGCCTTTTTCAGATGGGACATTGAAGGCTAAACTTCTTTTTCTTGGTATGGATGTTAAAAAAATCCATGGCACTCTTGTAGTTCCCAGTGCTGAAGTCTATTTCTATTCAGTGAGGCAATTATGTTCTGGCTTGAATTTCAACTTATACTGCTTTCCTGGCCTGAAGCCTGTAAGACTGGGCTTTGTCCTCAGGTGTTTGGCACTTTTCTTTTCTTCCCTGCTGGTTGAAATGTGGGCTGAGTTGGCTTTCAACATCCATGCAGAAGTAGCTGCATTTTTTGATGTGCTTCATGTGGAGAACCTAAACTGACTGACTGATTTGTGAGTAACTCCATGCTTAATACCCCATGCTGCAGTTTTAGGATGCTTGTTTTTTAAAGTGCCATTGAATCAAACTTTCTGCTCCTTTTTTTGTCCCTGTTTTTAGCATTAAGCAGAGTTCCCGTTCCTCTGAGGCAGCTGAAGATGAAAAGGACCAGCGTACAGTGACAGTCAATCCCTCTCACATGAGAAAGGCTTTCAAGGTCATGAATGAATTACGGAGGTACACTTTTGACTTACTGGGCACCCTCTCTGGTTTAGCAGAATTATGCTGATTGAGAGACATAGAAAATAGTCTGTGCCATTTTTGTTACAGCTCATGGCTGCATGTAGAGGATTAATCACAAATAGGAAGCTAAAATGTAGTCCTTTTGTGGTGGGTTGCTCTCCCCAGTGTCAGACCTCTGTCTTCCCAAAAACATTATGTGAGCCATGGCCTTCATTTGTAGATGATAATTCATTTAGTCTTTTCCATTACTTTCAGCAAATTCAGCTGTAAACTATGTTCTTAACTGAGATAAGGGTCTGAAACCCAGTAATAGAATATTACAGACATTAAGACACCTACACATAATTACGGACCAAAGATTATTAATGTACTGTTCTTAGTCTCTTTAACTAGCAGCATCACTCAGTCTGGGCTCAGCACTCCAAAGTAAGGAGTGGAAAAAAAAAGCAAGTACTCAGAAAGAATGTCAGCTCTCTTCTTGCAAATTGAAAAATCCTCATATTAGTTAAAAGAGAACACCTTGGTCTTTACACAGCTGTGTGGGTACAGGGAGAACAGAGGCTGAAAAAAATATCTGTGAACACAGCCTTGAATACTGCTGTCATCACATCAGCAGTGTGGTGGCAGTGGTTCAGCCTGAATTGTTTCTTGATGGCTGTTATCCCACTAACCAGTCAGAAGTTCAGTGAGCATTTCTCTGACTAATTCATTAGACTTTTCACGTTTCTAGTTTTAAAAAGAATTCTTATGTAAAGTAGGTGTGTCACACACATGAATGTATGTGCTCCCTAACTGTTGAGGGGATGTGATGAAAGCAGACTCTTCTGCACACTCCAAGTAATCAAAAGATGTGTAATAGCTAACTCTCCATGGATTAAGTAGTTTCCTAATACACACTTCTCTGGTGTGGAGAAGGATTGAAAATGTTTCCTTCCACAGATATCTGACAGTGAGTCTCTGTTGCATAGGAACAAAATGGAAATATTGTAACTATTATATGAAGCAGGGTATGTTGTATTTTCTTTTTTTTTTTTTTTTACTTTTAACTGGCATCCTTCTGGTCCTTTCTTTGTACTGAAAGCAAAGGATCTGAAACTAAAGTTTTGTGCAGCTATATTCAGAAATCTATTGTGCTATTGTGCTACTATTATTCCTTTATTAATTGAAGCAGAGTGGGAATAACTGGAGACAATGCTTCTTACTGCCTGTGGTTAGATATCGTGGGCAATACTGAACAGATAAAATATAGAGGAATGAAAGCTGCCATTAAGCACCTGTATGATGTTTTCATCTTCTGGGTACTGTTTTTTTTTTTTTTTGTGGCTCCTGTTGCTATTGTGGAATATGCAGTTTTCACATCCCTTGAATGTGCACTGAGCTTGGGATCTATTAAGCTCTCAGCAATCAGTGTTAATAGATGCCTTGAATAATAGTTTCTCCCTTCACATGCATCCAGAAATCTGATTCAGAGGGTCTAGAAAAATCGTGCTAAACCTTTAACCTATGTAGAATCATAGGATTGTTTAGGTTGGAAAAGACCTCTAAGATCATTGAGTCCAACCCTTAACCCAGCACTGCCAAGGCCACCACTAAACCATGTCCCTTAGGCTTTTAGTTGGCAAATGTAGATGAAATTAATTTTATGAGTGTTACTTTAGATTACCATAGCCAGAAATGGAATTGAGCAGAGCACCTTTTACATAAGCTCAAAGAAATGAGGAAGCTTCCATTAAGATGCTCTTAAAGAGGTCCCCTCGTTGCCCTTCTCCCTTCCAAACTGGAATGAATGTAGAGTACAGACTGCCAGTTCCTGCTTTCTTCTGCATTCCAACTATAGCCCTCCATTTCACAGCTGTTTTTTCACATATTTCAATACATGGAGCAGAAGAGACATAGGTGGTTCATCAGAAGCTCTGTGTATGTTTATTTGATAATGAAGTTTCCTAAAGACAAAGTTCAGTGTGGAGATAAGTATTTCCAAAGAGAAGGCAACATCTAGATTTACAGGCACTGATCCTTTTTTGGGCTTGACATTTGAAAAGAACACCCTTAGTTTGCATTTGTATGCTTAAGCATCTTAAACCAACTTATTGGGAGGCTGAGCACTTCTTGCTGTCGGCGTCTGCGAAGCTCTGTGCAAACATTAACTAATGAATCCTCAAAGGACATACGTGGGGCGAGTAGAAAAGGTCACTCCTTAATGAAGTGACTTTTCCAAAGCTCTACAATGAGTCAGTGGGGGAGCTTACAAGGTTTTTTTTTTGTTTCTGTCTGGAACCCTGTTCTTTATCCCAGTGACTCTTAATCCCAGACTAATTCATGAGGTAAATGAAGTCCTCAGGCCCATGGATAAACTCCAGTGATTGATGCCTCTGCACCTAGCAGTGCCAGGAATATTTTGGTGGCCACTTTCCTTTGTGACAGGCATGGAAGGGTGTACAGAAATCACTTCATTTTCCACTGCACCTTTTCCCTGTGGAAAGATGGAAGTGATGCTGGTGTTCCCTTGCATGGCTATTTCTTGTCTTACAGATCTGCTAGAGCCTGGCCCCAAGTAATGCCCAAACCTTTAAGCTCTTCTGTGCCTCCTCCAAGCCCTGCTTGTTTGAGAGGTGAAGGAGCTGCTTGTCCTTTGTTCTTTGAGCAGCATGTATGCCTCATTTGGCTTCCAGGTTTTTTTCCCCTGGGGAAAGCAGAAGCACAGGCAGGGCTGCAGCCTCAGGAGGATTCAGGCTTTGCTTTGTAGGCAGACAGTGACAGGAGCTGGTACTGAAGCATTAGAGGACCTTCCTCTGGGATTTTGCAGAAGCTCAGGTGCTGTGTCTGTAATGGTGGGTCTTCCATTTTTTTGGGCTGTAGTGATGTAGCTTTTTGCCTGACAGGGAATTCTGAAATGATCTTTGTGTTTTCTGGTGTTTCCCCAGCAAGCGGCTCCTGTGTGATGTGGTGATTGTGGCCGAAACCGTGGAGATGGAAGCTCACCGGGTGGTGCTGGCAGCCTGCAGCCCTTATTTTTGTGCCATGTTTACAGGTACTGCTTGTGACCCCAGACAGTGCTTGGGCTGAACAGGCCATTTTATGTCCCCAGCTCTCGGGCTGTGTCTCTGTCAGGAGCTGCAGCACAGGCTGGAGAGGGTTTCCTGGAGAGAGAAGGGGCACAGATGGGTCTGCAGTTTGCTGTACTTGATGGGTGATGCTGGTTATCCTTGACTAATTCCTATGGGGTGAGTAGATAGCATGTGGGGCACTGTGAGATTACTGTGGAGTTTGGCTCACTGCTTTATGTGTTAGTTTTTTTTCCCCTAACAAGACCTTGGATCATGAATACATTGCCATTGAGCACGTGTTCAGTGCCCTAAATGTTCATGGTGCACATCAAAGAAGTTGCTGGCACAGGAGTTGTAGTTTCAAGGCTCAGTCCTGCCGATACTGATTTGGCAGTCACAGATGTTTAATCTCCCATGGCACTTTTTTCTGCTGCCTGAAATAACACCGTTGTTCTCTTGATCCCAGTGTGTTTTAGCAGCCCAGCTTTTTAACAGGGTAAGTTGCTGCAGTCCAGTGTGTTTTGGTAATGACAGAAAGGAAGAAGAGGACAAAATTCCTGCTCTGATCACCTGATCCTTGGAGCAGGTGCCCTTCAAAGGCTGTGCCCAGATGGATCAGCAAAAGAAACCCAAAGAAAGCTAGGTCAGTCCTGAAAGAGAGGAGTGAGCAGCTTACTTAAGTCATTCTAGTAAAATTAGTGTGGTCGGAAACTCCTGAGCTACCTTCCCCTTCTTTGCCCTCATTTCCAGGATAGGAACTGACAAATACAAAAAAAATGATTGTACACCCCAGGGAATGGTTTTTACTGCCCCTGAGCTCTAATATAAATGAGGTTCAGGGATTTTTTCCCTGTTTCATGTTCATTTGCTTGTGGTCTGGGCCTTGTTTCTTCCTTTTGAAAGCCTTGAGATTAGACCTAGTTTAATTCATTTTGCTGGAAGCAGAATGCAGCATTTCTCAGGAAAGAGCTTGAAATTAGTGAAGCTTTTTTCTCTTCTGTGATGGAGGTGGGGAGAAAACCTCAGGTGTAAAATGTGAGGTGAGATGTGACACTCCCCATGGTGGCTTTATCAGTGTGGTGAGCTAAGGTGGGGAGCATTTGTGTTTTCTGGGGTGCTGCACCCTGCAGCTGGTGAGGCAGAGGAGCAAACACTGCTCAGAAGCAGCTGTGTGTGAGGGCACCTCGAGCACAACTTGTGATGCTTGTTCCTGATGAAGAGTTTAATAAAGAAAAACCCTTGGAAAAACCCTCTGATCCTTAGAGGTCATTTGAGTGGGAAGGTGGTGGTGCAGGGCTGCTCATGTTTCCATGCAGGAATTCTCTGGGCCGTGTAATCCCTCACTCTGAGTTAAACAGTAATCAGCTAACCCATCATGTGGCTGGCTCCGGAGCTCCCCTGGGCTGGGTGACAGCCTCGGCAGCCGCCTGTCCCCTCCCCCTGACAAGTCCCCTGGGGCAGAGGGTCAGCCAAAGACCAGCTCTCCCTTTGCTTTCAGTCTAGCTATCCCCAAATTCCCAAGGTCTGGGTCTCTCTGGTGAAGACAGAGCGTGTGATCTTCCTTCCTTCGCTCCCTGCAAGGGCACAGTTTAAAATCACACCTTCAGCACCAGCTGGGTGTTGTAACTTGGGTTTTTTGCACTGCACAGCAGTGATAGAGCCAAGGGCTCAGGTTCAGCTGCACTGTGGGGGTATTTGCAGGAGCTGCTTGTGCACACTGAATTCTCACTGGAGGGGTTCCCCAGCAGTGCCAGCAGTGAGTAGTGAGTGATCAATGTGGAGCTGTGAGCAGTGGGAACCACGCTGGGACCCACATCTCATCCACCTTTGCCCAGTACTTGCTCTGCAGGCTCTGTCACTGTCAGCTGGCCCTGACTTTGGAGCCATGAATGACCTTGTGATGACCTTGGGGTCTTTCCTAAGCCATGGGTGTTCTCTGGTTAGCCATTCCTCTCTGAAGTATTCCTGGAAAGTCTGAAAATGGGTAGGCACATTTTCCATTTGTATCTTCCACTGCTGAAGAAGAGATGGGACCAGCACTTCCTGAGTGTCCCTTTCCATGCTGGCTTTCTAGAGCATTTTGGATGCTGGTCCTTGTTGGCACTGTTCTGTGGAGATGATTTGGGACAGTGATGTCTGTCCATTTAGAAGAAAACACAATCATTTCAGAAAGGGTAACAAATACTTCAGTGACACTTCTAGGACTGCTCCTGTCAGATACCTTAGGAATTTTGGAAGTGCTGAAGGAGGAAGCAGAAACCTCCCTTGCAGGTCTTATGTGCTGCTTTAAAGCACTCACCCCATGTGTGAGAGGGTGTGCTTTTGTTATCCAATGCACTCATATGCTCCCTCAGCACATCTGTGACTTAGGAAACAGCCAAAGCTGTGGCTTTGCACTGGGAAATGCAATGTGTAGGAGCAGGGCAGGCTGCTGTGCTGGGTAAACACAGCACTGTGGGCTGCTGCAGTTTGGAGTGTGGTTCATCTTGTGACAAAACAGAGCTCTGCTCTCTTCTTGCCCTGATGAGCAGAGGGGAGTGGAAAAGGCACTGCTGGGTGTTGAGTGTGGTATAGGAAAGGAATGCCTCCATGAGGGGCTGGTGTCTGCTAAGTCTGTGCCCTACAGAGGTCTGCTCCAAGCCACCCTGCCTGTTTTGCCTGCCTTTGCTCCCTCTCATCTCATCCCTTGTGTCTGCCTGGCTGCAGTGTGCAGGGACAGGGTCTGTGCAGTGCCTCCTGTGAGGCAGCCCATTCTCTGAGAGATGCTAGTGATTGGAATTATTCTGTAATTAGGGTATCAGGTAGGACTGGATTCCAACTTATGAAAGACACCCTAGGAGTTGTGTTTGTGGGGTTTAATGTGTAGGTTTTTTTTTTTCTGAAGAGATGTGAGATGAGACACCCTCAATCCAGAGGCTTGCCCCGGGTGTGTGCTTGGAGGAAGAGGCAGCCTATTGCCTGCTCCTGGTCTGCACCAGTGCCTGCCTTGGTTCCCTTGTGGTGTCTCCAGGCTCTTCCCCATTCCACAGCACTGGAGATTTGTCTCCCTGTGACACGTGGGAGGGGCTGGATGACTCTGAGTAGGATCCTGCCCAACGGTGGGCGCAGCACACGAGACCCTCCCGGGGCTGCCTGGGCTGGTCCTGCAGCAGAGCCAGAGGAGGCTGTTGGTATGCAGGGCTGGCAGCTTGCTGGTGGGTGGGGAAGCCCACACAGCTTTTATTTTTGTTGCTTGTGTCACATGGATGCCACCACACCAGATGATGATATCAGATTGGTCCCTGCAGGCTATTTCTGCATCCATCTCTGGGTGTGTGTGGCCGAGCCCCTTCCCACACCGAGGGTCCTGCAGGGCCCCACTCGCCCTCCTCGTGCAGGGGGATTCACTGGGTGCTCCTTACAGGCACCTCCAGCACCACAGGGATGATGGGGACTGCTCTGTCCTCAGAGGCACCCTTTCATCTCTGGAGATGTTTGGAGTTTTTGTTAGGGGGAGGAAGTGTGTGAAGATGACATTTTGTCAATTAAAAAGTCCTGCCTGCTTTGAAGGCCTCCCAAATGTAGGTCATTTATACCTTTGTACTGGTACATTTGTATTCATGAGCTTCTCTGAATAACATTTTATTATTCAATTTTAAAAATTGAATTTGGGGCAAATATTGTTTCAGTTCTTGGGACGTTGTTGACTGTTCTAACTCTCATAGTCCCACCCCACTCCTATTATTTACCTCCTTATTCACATAGGGAAAGTCAGCAAAGTTCAATTAGTAGGATCCAGGTTTTGCTCAAGCTTGGGCCCTCTTTAGCATCTGACTCTGTGCTGTGCACTTACTGTGCCTGGCCACGTCCTGTGGAATGCTGCACAGAGATGTAGGCTGTAATTACTTCTATAGGCTGCAGGAAATATTTTTCCACTTAATCCCACAGCAGTACTGAGTCACCGGATTTCTGAGAGTAGTGATTATTCATGCCCAGGTTTAAGAATTGACATTTCTTCATGCTCTCCTTTGTTTAGCTTTGTTTTTCCACCTATCATTTTCTTTCCGTTTGGGAGTTTGTTCTTCCTTTTCTGTGGAAATCCTGGTGATTAACTCCTGGGTGAGGTCAGCATGTGTGGGGATGCTGGAAGGGCTGTGGGGAGTCCTTTCTTCTCCCCACTGCATGTTTTTGTTCCTCTGATGTGCTCCTGTTGCTTAGGGAGTGTGGAGGTGTGCATAAAGCTCTGGGTCATGAATAGGCTCTTACACAGCTATGGGGCTTTACTTGTGTATTCAGGGAGGAAATTATTGCTCTAGTTCCATGTGCTTTTGAGTTATGGGTTTGGGGAAGGGATACAGTTTGAGGTTGGGAAGGTTAGAGGTGAGAACTGCATCTTTCTGTGTGGATGCTTTGCACAAGGTGTAAGTGATGGATAGCTTACAGCAGGGTAATTTAGGAGAGAAGCTTGCTGCATGCTGAGTGTAACTGCTGGCCTGTGTGCTTGTTTTCCTGAGCAGGTTTTAGCTTCTTTCTAAAGAAAGAGAATAACACTGCATCGCTTTTAATGTAAGGTATACAAAAAAATTACCCTAATGTTGCTGTTGTAACAATTCATATTAATTCATATTAATTCATATTCATTCATATTCATTCTATCCATATGTATATATATATTAAAAATTTTAATAAATAGATATAAAACTATAATTCTCAAAGGCCTTTGTAAGACACATCCACAGTCTCTTTGAGTCTGTCCCTGTTCTGAGACATCATTGAGGGACATACTGGGGGTTTATTTTTAGCTCTTATATTTGTTTGAATGCAGGTGAACCATGGCAGGTTCTTTTCTGTCAAGAAATTGAGTTTTTTGCATTTATTGATTTATGTTGTTTTACACCAGCATCCTCAATCTTGAGTTGTTTTTTAGGTGATATTAAGAGGCTTGTGGGAATCTCACTGGTGGTTCTTCAATGGTGAGGGATAGTGCCAGGCAGTCTCGTAGTCAGACGCCAGGAGAATGTGCTGGATGTGTGGGGAGCAAGGTCCTGCAGAGCAAACTGTGACTGTCCTTTTGAACTGAATTTCAGGAGACATGTCTGAAAGTAAGGCCAAGAAGATTGAGATCAAAGATGTGGATGGGCAGACCTTGAGGAAGCTGATTGATTACATCTACACCGCTGAGATCGAGGTCACGGAGGAGAACGTGCAGGTGGGTCTGCTTCAGCAGCTCCTGTGGAGAACCAAGTGGAAAGCTTGGAACTCAAAGGCACAGGTTCTTCAGGGGTGAGGGATCTCCTCAGGCTGCACAAAGTAAAAGGTTGAGCTCGAAAAGAGCTGCTTCCAGCCTCTGTTTAGTCTTGAGGCACTTTAGTGCTTTCCCCACGCTTAAGTCATGTTGCATTTAGCTTTTGTGTGGAGCTGTTGTAACAAGAGCAGGCATCTGCCTTCCAAGAAGCTGTGCTGACTTGTGGGTCAGTCTGTCGAAGGTCAGAATAGACTCAAACAAGCAGTGAGTCAAATGGTTTAAGGCCATGGCAGAGGAACGTGGCTGTTAGTTTTTAAATTCTTCTGGATAGTTTGAATTGTTTCACAGAGCTTTGAGTGGAATACATTGTTCAAATGACGACATTCTTCCTTTTTTTTTTGTGTGTGTGCTCTGTCTTGAATTTCTGAGAGGTAAATATTTGCTCAGAAGTGGAAAGAGTAATTGAAAGGCAGCCTTCAAATAAAGCAGGGTGCTCAGGAAGAGTGTTTTGCAGTGTCACGTGGCTGTGGCTGCTGGTAAAGCTCTTTCTTTGACTCTGTTTGTATTTGTGGTAAGCAAAAGGCTCTGCACTTAGGCACTGATGTCTGGGAGGGATGCTGAGAGGTTGTGTGTGGACGTGCTTTTCAGTTGGTCTGGTTTTGTTTGCGAGTGGCAGTTTGAGCCTGTTGCCTTCCTCGCTTTGACTTGGACATTGCCAGGGCAGCAAGTCTGTGTCAGTGATGCTGGGGAGAGTTTTGTTGACCTAATTAACACGGAAAAATTAGACTGGTTCTGCTTGAAATGGGGTTCTTGCTGTGAGCTCTTCTGCTCCAACCCCTCAGGCAGAGTGCAGGTTCTTGCTGCCCTGTCCAGGAGCTTGGACAAGCCCCTGAGCTGGTCCCACTTTGCAGTGCAGCCCTGCACCATCCTTTGTGACCCAAATCTGTGGGAGCTTTTCTTGCCCCTTCTGCCCTCTGGTTTTACAAATGTGGCTGTTTGGTGTGCTCTCAGCCTGGCAGTGTCCCACAGGTAGGAGTGTGGAGCCTGGCTGCCCTGCAGAGAGGCTGAGAGCCCTCAGTGAGGAGACCTTCAAGGTACATTATGGCAAAGGAGCTGAGACTCAAGCCCAGCCCTGGGTGGCTTGGCCTGGCTGTCTGCTGTGTGACCCACATCAGGGTCATCAGGAGCACAACATCACTCAGGAGGGGACTGGGGTGGAGCTCCTTGCACCTCTGGGATCTCCCATTGCTGGAGGAGAATTGACATTTACACACCCTCAGGCTGGTCCCTGTTTCTGTGGGGAATATGGAGGCTGTATCCATATGCTTTGTGAAAGGTTTGCTTTCCTTCCACGCTGCTGGGCCTTGGGTGCTCCAGAAGCTCCCACTTGGCACATGGGATGCGCAGAGCTTGGGATCCCATCTGCTGAGCCTGCCTTGGATGGGGCTTGGGCAGTGACCCCAGCTGCATTCCAGTTTTGGTGCTCCAGCTGCACCAAAAGGGGTGTGAGCAGTGCTGTGGGAGCTGGAGCAGGCTGGAGAGGCAGCTCCATCCTGCCCAAGTCTGTGAAACTCCAGGTGTTGCCTTTCCTGACCTACTAGACAGCCATATTTTTTAGTAAGACATAACCAAAGCCTGCCTTCTGTGGCCCAGGGATTACAGGGAGTTAAAGCAGATCCCTGGCTACATTTTGGCTTTCATCTCTCAGACAGTAAGATAAAAGAATGTAAGTTTTGAATACTAAGTGTTTTTTCCCAATCTAGTAAAGCAGGTGCTTTTACTGCAGCATTTATTTCAATATCCACTCTGTATTAACTCTTCAGGCTAGAGGTAAATTAATTCATAGGAACTAAGAAATGAAGCTGATCTAATGCAAGATTAGCTGACTAGTTAAATTTTTATTACATGTTTAAAGTGTTCCTGCTGAAAATGTTTCATGGAATTTAATATAATTGTGTTATGAAACCAATAGAAAGAGAAGTTTGTATCCTGTCCCTGGGTGTTTTACTCTGAACAAAATGCCGTAAACAGGTTAATATTCACCTTTAGCCGCAAGAAGAAAAGGTTACAGAAGTGAATATTCTGTGATTTATTGGAAAGTTTCACATGAAGTAAAGGCTAAAAACAAAAATTAAGCTTCTTGTAGTCTTTAATCTGAATTAGCAGTGTCAGTGTTAGAAGTGAGCAGGTTTGGTCCCTTGCATCACCACATTCTCCTACTGCACAGCCTTGGGGCATCCATCCGTGCATCCATGCATCCATCCATGGAAGGACACCTCAGTAGTGCCTGTCTGTGCTGTTTCAGCAATGTTTCTTTGCAGCCCTGCTTGAGCACAGTGAGACTTTCTCTTTTCCCAGCAGGTATCTCCTGAGCTCTCCTGTGTCCTTGTCACATGTTCTGAATCTCTAGTTGGGCAAGGGTGCTTTTTTAAAGGAGTTCTTCAGACTTTCTCCGTAGCTGGAAGAAGCAATTTCTGGGTACAGGTGCCAGGTAATGTCATTGTAGAAATTATGAAAAGAAAAAAGAAGTTGCTCAATGGCATTAACTGAGCAGATGCAGCCAAGGTATCAGAACTTGTGAATAAATGAAAAGACATTGTCTTGTCAGTGAGAAAAATAAGATGAGAGCAGGATAGAAATGAGAAAAAGATGAACAGTAAAGGTAGCATGGAGTGCAGAATGAATGTTCCTAGGTTTGATTGAATGCTGAGCAGTGCCCAGCCCTTCACAACAAGAAGCTTTTTAACAACTTCTTTTGTTGTTTCTTTTCTAATCAAAACCTGTATTTTTTTTTTGCTTTTGTAGGCCTGGTATGGGCTCAGGAAGTGAAAATCTTTTTCTAAGCACGTATTTCTCTAGCTGATTGTGCAATGGAATGACACAGTGTCTTTTGTTTTGTTTTTAATGTGAGGACAGATATGTGTACCTGGGGCCAAGCCTGTATGATCAGTTCCAGTCATCATCTATGTAGTGAGTTCCTGGGGGTGGCCATCCAATTCCTTCTTAAGATTATGTCTCAAATGTGCAGGCAAAGGGAATTTTCAGCTCATCCTGAGCCCATGTGGAGAGAATACTCTCTTCTAACCCTGCTGGGGTACATGGGTGAGAATTACCCCAACAAATGCAATGGTGCTTCATCTATTGGAGCTTCATTCTTAGAGTGGGATTTCAAGACAATATAGGTACAGGAGTAGGAGGGCTCAGGGATGATGGATGATAGAGAAGTTTACCTGTGAACATGTATTTGGGATTTAGCCTCCCACTTGTTTGGAAGGCATGGAGCAGAGACAGAATTTCTGTCTTTATTGCAGTCGTGTTGTAGTTTCAGGAAAATCCATCCTGCGATTTCTACACCTGCTGCCTTCTGTTGTTCCTCCTCTGTTGCATCCCACATCAAGGCTGGTTGTAAATTTTGATATGCATGATATAAAGACCTCATTCATTTGAAGGAGCTTGATGCATTTATTTAGAAGGAAGTTGTGTCATGCAGTTTCTGTAAAAGGAAGGAAAACTAAAGTGAGTGTCTTGGGGAGCTTCACAGATGCTCAGGTTCCTGGGCTGATCTCAATGGAAATCATAAACACACATCAGAGCACAGGGTCTGCTGCTCCCTACATGTGTGGGGTAGCTGGTGCTTTTAACATATGAATTACCTGAATTTTTCAATTAGGTCTTGATTTTGCAGCTGGAGTGGTTACATTGCTGCCTGCTTTCCAACTTTCTTATCAACCTGGTAGCTCAGTGATGGAGAAGCTCTGCATGGTGTCCTTGAGCAGAGCTGAATGAAGAGATTTGGGAGTAGGCACTTCCCTCTCCTAGGTAGTCCTGGGGAAACACCTGGACCTCTGGCTCTAGACAGTGAATCCAGTCCCTCCTTAGTGTGTCCCAGCCAGCCTTACCTATGACACCTCATTACTGGCAGGCAGCCTGAGAAGTGCCCTCCCAATTAAGAAAGTCATTATCATTCAGGTTGTAATGATTCCCTGGAAAAAGTCCTGATTAACCTGGTTTCACAATTAAGTTGTTAGGAATGGTGTGCCATGGACCACATGTGAGGTGTCCTTGTGTACTGCCACAGTTTGAGATATGGCTCATACACAGAGAACAAATCTGAAATCAGCTGTCTGGAGGAAGTAGATATTGAACCCGTCAGCTTTGCAGGCATAGTAATTGTCATAAAAAATGTCTCAAGAAAAGATGAAAAAAGATTTGCTAGGAGCTGCAATATTTCTGTTTCAGAAGTGCTTCTGCACCTCAGCTTTCCCTGCGCGCTTAGGAGTTCACAGCCAGGAAAGAGAGTTCTCTGGCAAGTGCAGTTTTGATGATAAAGGGTTTATAAATGGGTCAGTCCATCTCTCTTCCCCCTATTCAGTCCAAAAGCTGCAGCTGTAGTAGGTGCAAGCCCAGGGTGAGGCAAGCACCTTTCAGCAATAATTTAGGGCTGTGTTCCTCCCTGGAGCCAAAGCTCCTTGCTGTGCATCTCCCTGGGGTGCAGGGCTCCCTGGGCCATTGCAAGGCTGACTCCTCGGGGCTGGGGGCCCTTCCTTAAACCCATAGGAAATCTTTAAATTGGCTTGGCCTAATAGAAACCTGAGGAGAAACTTGTGGATGTGACACCAGAGCACTGTGTTGTGCCTGATGCATGTCTTCACTTTTTTATTTCACTGTTTAACAAAGGGATGGTGTGTCTGAAGTTGGAGAAGGTAGCTCAGGAGGGAAGTTGCCAGTTGTTCCCCTGTTTTCTCTCTCGTCTCTACATCCTTTGTCCATCTTCTGCTCCTGACAAGGTTTTTTGACTCCCTGATGCTGTCACACCTTCCTCTGTCTGGGCTATTTCACCTCAGGTGGAGCATTTAAGTGGAAGTACTGTTGTTCAGCCCATGTGGTGCCTGGGAGCAGCTGGGGTGTAATAAAGCCTGATTGCCACCCTTGCACTCAAAAGCCACATTAAGCTAATGTCATTTAATCTCCACTATTTCTGCTGTTCAGAGGAGCTTGTTTAAAACGGAGTATTTTACCTGCCTTGCAAGCACAAAATCCATTTGTTTCTCTGGTCATGGGTTCCACTGGGCAGGTGCCTAGGAGCTGTCTCCCTGTTTGGGCAGATGTGCAGTCCCAGCTGTGGCCCTGGATGTGCAGCTGAGGCTTACAGCCAGTACTTTTATTTGGCTTCCAATTTGATCAAATTGTCAAAGCTGCTTATAAGCTTTAATACATCCCCTGCCTAGGGGAAATGCTCCTTTGCCAGTTTTGCAGAGCAGGAATGATGTAAGTTAACTTTTGGCCAAGGTTACCTGTAAGGCTCTGTCACAGTAGAGAATTAACCCCAGCCTCTGCAGTCCAGCATTAATGAATGAACCTTACATATACAGAGCACTTTTGGCTGAAAGATGTTTCTAGTTTAGAGACATCAAAGGTCTATGGAAGTAATTGCCCAGGCAGTGTTGTGTAAAACTTGAAATTTGTGTGCAGTCTGCAGAGCACAGCTGGTGAACTAGATGCTATATGTATATATATATATATATATATCTCTAGACACGCACCTATAGATGAAGCTCTGGACATAAATTAAGTAAAGTAGTCAGTCTTAGTAATAATAGCTGATAATTTTGACATAGTTTCAAAAAATGAGTGGGTTTTGATTTGGAGGCAGATCTGGTAGAGAAGCCAGCTCTGACAAAATCGTTCACGGCTGTTGAATTCAAATATTAAGAGCCAAATCCAGACCCATGTGAGTAACTTGCCTGGATATTAATGGGGTTGCAGTTTGGTCCTGCTGCTTGTTTAGGCAGGGCATTTCCTCTTGTTTTTTCTAAAGGAAACAGACTTTGTTCACACGGAAATCCTTTGCTTGCTTTTTGTCTTGCCTGGTAAAAACAAGATGAGTGTTGAGACGTTCAGCTGGGAAGTAAGAAAGAGAAAATCCCCTCATCTCTTGATAGGCTTTTTATATCCCATTTCTGAGAAGTGCTGGATGATAATGCCCCTTTCCTGAAGGCTGAAGTGGTGTAAGGCTCCTTCTGCACTGCTTCTCAAGCCAGCACAGGCCATGACACAGCACTGGTTTGTCCAGGCGCTGGTGCATGTGGGGATGGTAGTGAGTTCCTTTTGGTCTGGAGGCCACATCCCACACTCCAGAGGTGAGCAGCTCACCTGGACTGGCAGGGATGCATCCTGGACGGATGGGGGTGCACAGAGGAGGCTTTGGCTGGTCTGTAGCCAGAGATGGCTTGCATGGAGTCTGACTTGGCTATCCAAAGCCCTTATGTAGCTCAGGTGTTCAGAAATGGTTCAGCAAGAAAGAAAGTGGTTCACAGTCAGTTTTCAAAATCCTAGAGCATTGCTATCTTGGCTTAATCAAAGCCACAAACTAATCTGCTCCTGGCATCAAGAAGCTTGGGCCAAAACAGGCTCCTGGGTTAATTGACTTCTCTTTTTATTGTTGCCTGTTGGGGTGCCTGCTTGGCTGCAGTCAGCCACTGTACAGCTGGGCTGGAGTGGAACACAGCAGTTGTTTAGAAAGACCTGGAGCAGGCTGTGAGTGTCCTGCCCTGGTGTGAAATGGGGCTGTGGTGGCAGGGACAGGGAGGGAGCATCTTTATCCCTTTGCTGCCATCGGGATCCAGGGAGGTGAATGCTGTTAACCTATTTGTTTTGTTTAACAGCTGCTTATTTTTTTTGAGTTGGCAATAACTTTCCGGAAATGTGTGCTCAGATGGTGAGCACAGATGCCCAGTTGGAAGGACATGTGTGAGGCAGCCAGAGCTGTGGAAGAGCTGGAATAAGACACGTCTGCAGTTGCTGTTGGACATAAGAAAGGAAGTAGCTGATGTCACGGGCTGTAATGTCCCGATGGACTTTGTTTTCTACTTCCTGTCCTTCTCACTGGCCTCAAAGGTGTTTTTTTTGAGTAGATGTCACATTCATCATCCATTTCTGTCTCCTTTTTCTGTGCTTAGTTTTGGAGGTACAAAGCAGTACCTCATATTCAGATGCAGCCATGATCCACAAATGTCCCCAGCATTCTGTGTAAGTGCAAATGAGAGTTGCTGATTTGAATAGTTGGAGCTGTCTTTCCCAAGAGCCTTGCTGTCACCAAAACCTGCTTGAGCTTCTGGGAACCCCTCTCTTTCATGACTGCTTGGGGACTCTCCTCACAAGCCAATAAGGTTTTGTTGGAAGTAACAAAGTCCAGGGTTTTGAGGACTGCTGGGCTGCTATGGGTTTTGAATCTGGTGGCAATGCTTATAAATAATATAAAACCCTTAGGGGGGGAAAAAAAAAAATTGGTGTGCAGGACCTACCTGCAGCAAAGCCAGACATTCAGGAGCATTCAGAAGCATGGTTGCTTCTACCTTGTCCTCACTTTGCCTTGAGGTCTTGTGGGGAGAAGCTGTGAGAAGAGTTCCACTTATAGCCCAGTGCAGGATAGCCATTTTCATGTCTCAGAGCATGAACAGGGATCTTCTGCCTATGGGTAGAGCTAAGACTTGAACCTTCCTTCTGATCACCCCACAGGGACGTGTCCCTGTCTGGAAGGGAATTGCCTCCAACCTGTGCAAGCTGTGAATCACTCCTCGTTACTCGCTTTCATTCCCCTCTCCTGCCTTTGCAGGTTTTGTTGCCAGCTGCCAGTTTATTGCAACTGATGGATGTTAGAAAAAACTGCTGTGACTTCCTGCAGTCCCAGCTGCATCCCACGAACTGCCTTGGCATCCGCGCCTTCGCCGACGTGCACGCCTGCAGCGAGCTGCTGCAGCAGGCCAACGCCTACGCAGGTGAGGGGAGGGGATGAGAGGGGAGGGGGTCTGCCTGAGCAGCTCACCCTGCCTCCAGGCACAGCAGCTTGGAGTCCTGCTTGGTCTCTTCAGATTTCTGCTATTAGAACAGGAAGGGAATACTTTGTTTAGTGCTGTAGTGCTGCAAGTTCTGAAATGTGGCTTGGTCGCAGGGGAGCACCTTAGGAGGTAAAAAAGGCTGATCCTCTGGATCTCAGCCCACAAAATAGTTCCTGAGTGTGATCCTAGCAAGCTCTTGGTGTGCCTGTTGAGCAGCTCAGCGTTGGTGCTGGTGTCCCCCCGATGGACCCTGCGCTGGGAGAGCAGCAGGCACTGCTGGGCATTTCCGTTGTGGGAATAAACAGCACTGGGCAAAGTTAATTCCTGGGGATGGGAGCTGGAACACTCAGCTAAAATTGCCATGGAGTCTGAGGCTCTGGTCTGTGCAGCAATGGCCCCTTACCCCAAGGGCTCATGTTTCTTTGGGAGTGGATGTGTTTGGTTGCAGTAAGTAGGTGCAGGCAATGGCTTTCAGCATTTCTCCTCTACATCATAAATGTAAAGCTTTTTCAGTCAGCCTCAAGCTCTGAATTGCCTGGCACTTTCCAGTCTCCTCCAGCAGAGTTGCCCTTGACCTCTGCTTGGGAGAAGCTGATAGTTTTCTCCCAGTTTGTTTTTCTGTTTTCTGATAATTTGTATAGGGGCACATGCACCTGCTCTTTCCCAGAGCACCTGCTCTGTCCTGCAACATTTTCCTTTTTAACAGTTTTGTCCTTAATTGGACCAAAAGTAGGCTCAGTGGAATAAAAATGTATCCACTGAGCCCTCCCCTATTCTCCTGCAAATAAAACTAAAACCTTTTCAGCTGCTCTGGCTGTATTATCCCCTGGAGAAAAAGGTACCCTGGAAGGAATGGTTAATTGTATAAAAGCTTGCTTGTAATATCTCATTATCCTTGTTTCCAGGCCCTGTTTAATCTTTAACCCAACAAGCAGTGCATTCACTGTATATTTATTTGGTTGTTTGGCAATTAGAAGGTCTGCTTTGTTGTTTTATTGGCCTTCATAGGTCCCAGTTAGTACAGCAGCCCATGTAATGTTAATGGAACTCCATTAATAAAAATGCCATTAAAATTCTTTTCACTATATTGTTTATGTAACAGCCTTAAACCAAGACAGAAGTCCCCAAGCTCAAGAGTCCGTGCATGCATGAGCTCAGTTACTTGAGAAATGCTGAGTTCTGGCCAATGGATAACTTTAGTAGGTGAAGGAACCTCCTTGATGCAGGCACCAGTTCCTTTATTAAAATCAGTAAATATTATTCCTTGCTTCCAACTAATAATGAGAGCTCAAATATCTTTCTGCTGTCAGATGCAAGTCCAGAGTGAATGAATATGAGATTTTGTCCAGAAGTCAGAGTGCATCCAGCTTATTGTGTGGGGAGTGTTTCCTGCCTCTTAAACATTTAAGGCCTAAGGAGTTCATTAGATCATATGTATGTTTCCATCATAACAGAGTATTAAATTTTATCCACATTCTGCTATTTTTAATCAGAGCCTTTGGCTTAGCTGTGGGGTTTTGGTCCTCAGTAGAGCAAGGAGGGTCTGTGACTGGGGAGTCCAAGTCCAGAGTCCAACTCTGCAGCAACAGCTTTGGTGAGAGTTTGTTCAAGGGCTCAAAAAATCTCCTCTCTGGAAGTTATGCCAGCTCATGTCCCTGTGGTGCTGCCTTTTGTCAGGCAAAGCACTTTGCAGATGTGAAAATTCGAGGCAGATCTTGCTGCAGAGAGAGCTTTTTGGATACAGGAGTCTGAGCTTCTCAAAGCTACAGAATTAGAACTTGAAAGAAGCTGCTTCAGATAAAGTGTCTGAGATTCATGTTTCTGTAATTCAGCCAAAGATAAATGGGACTTAGCAAGTGACAGGTGAGATTAAATTGGCAGTATATATAAGAAATTCTTGCAAAACTAAAACTGCTGCAGCTGGCTAATGACATATTTGACCTAGAAATTATTTTTTAGGAAGTGATTATTTTGTGTGCCTTTTGGCTAGATATAAAGCTTGACAGATTTGATGATGCTCAGTCATAATTCTTCCAGTTTGGGGTTATATTCATGATTTTTGTTTCCAAGTGGCTCCCAGAGTTACAGTATGGAGGGATCTGGAGGCAAAAAAGGGAGAAATAGAAGTTTGTACAATTGCAGGCTTAAGTGGAAAAGGGGAAAACTACTGGGAAGGTGAATGCTCTGGTGGCCAGGTTATTTACTACTTTGTACATTGGCCTTTGTCTCAATTGCCACTTCTAACTGTATTTGCCACTGGAATATTCTCAGTGGCTTTTCAGAAAGTTTAGTATCATTTATGAAAGTATTTCATGGGGCTGGTGCTGCTTGAAATAACATCAGGTTTCTTTATCCTGCTCTGGGGCTGGTTTCTGTCTGTGCTCCACTCACAGGTGCTGTGGGTCTGTCTTGGGTGCTCAGAGCTGTTCTCTCATGCTGTGGTCCTGCCACTGACTGAAAACATGGATTTCATTATAATTTTCTGTTCCCCCTTTTCGTTTGTTGAACAGAGCAGCACTTCCCTGAGGTGATGCTAGGAGAAGAATTTCTTAGCCTTAGTCTGGACCAGGTTTGCAGTTTAATATCAAGTGACAAGCTCACAGTCTCCTCTGAAGAAAAGGTACAGTAAATTGTATAGCAAGAGTGAATGTAAGAATGCTGGAATGTTTCTAGATCATACACCAGGAACTGTTATCATTATATGCTCCTTAGGGGCTATTCTCCAACAGAGATCATGTGGAAAGGAAAATTAAAATAATGTGAATCCTAAAAGCACATAAAAATGACCTTCACTTGGTTGTTCTTTGCAGGAAGTTATGACTCTCAGATCCATATCACGCTAAAAGCCCTGGGGCTCAGAACCAACTACTTTCCTTCTCTGGAAAACAAAGAAACTCCCATCTGCTGTTGTGTAAAGCATTTAATACCTGCTGTAAAACCTCAAAAAAAAAAAGTGAATTTCATTAGGCAGGGGAGGAATATTGGCTTTTGTTGCATGTTGGCTAGAAAAACAAAAGGAAGCCCAGAACCAAGAGGAAGGAAGGAAATATTTTTCTAGTATCTTCAGTGTTTTTAATAAAAAAGGGGAGAAAGGCACTGGTTAATACTGTTTTTGTGGTTGAAACGTTCAGCACATCTTGTGTAGTCTGGACTCCTGGGGAGGAGGGTGAGCAGTGTTTATGGTGCTTGGTGAACTCCAGCCCCATTCTCTGGTCTGAGTTTCTTGTGTGACCTGCTGCAGGTGTCTGGGGACAGGCACGTGCCTCCAGTCCTTCAGCTCATCTCCAAATTGTCACTGTGGGGAGATTGTAAAGTCACAGAATCAGTGAGGTTGGAAAAGACATTGAGTCCAACCACTAACACAGCACTGCCAAGTCCACCACTAAACCATGTTCCTAAATGTAAATGGTCACTTGTGAGAGGCTACATGAGAGCTTGAGGGTTGTGTGGTTTGTGACTTCAGCGCCCTTACTGGATGCCTGCATTTGGGTGGGCTGAGGCTGGACCTGGGTGTGGTGCTGCTGCACATCCTCATGCGTGCTCTTCTCCTGCTCAGCCCCTCTGGGCTGCACACACGCAAGTGCTTGGGCCCAGAGGGACTGTGAAACTCTCCAGAAATCCTTCTCCATGTGAGGTGTGGGCTCAGGGGTGCTCCCTGCTGATCCTGAGCCAGCAAACTTGGAGGCTCCGGGCGCGTTTCCGCAGGCGTGGGGCTGCGAGGTGCCACTGGGGCAGGGCCAGCAAGGGAAACAGCAAATGGCACCAACTCACAGCAGAATCCCTCTGCCTGAGCCAAGCAGCCTGCCAAGGGAAGTGCAAGTTTAGTAACCAATTTTTTCCAGTCCTGTGCAGCATTGTTCAAAAGCTTTTATTGGCCTTGCGCCCAGGGGAATCAAAATGCTCCTTCCCCCATCTGAGCTTTACACAATCAAACCCAGTATTTCTTTAGCTGACTGTAAAAGAACTTGTAAAAGAAAAGATTGTTGAGAATGCAAGGCAGTGGAAGGAAATGTAAGCATAAGCTGCACGTTCAAAACAACAGACCTGAATAACAGGAGAGAGGCAGAAAATGGGAATGGAACATAAACATGAAATGTGCTGGAGTTCAAAGGAGTGCTGGAAATTGAGGACAGACTCGTAGGCTGCTGTTTCATGTTAACTTCAGACAAGCTGTTTTCCTCACTTTTATTCTTCCTATCTGCTAATGCTTGAGATACATATTATAAAACAAATTATATAAAAGTATAAATGTGTGTATACCAGTCTATACATACACACGTATATCTGTGTGTATGCATGTGCAAAATGTTTCAGAAATCTGGCAGCTTAATTGTCACAGCCAGATTTCACAAGGAGTTTTCTCGTTCCTCTTCTTGCTGTGTCTCATACATGTTCTGTACCTGTGAGCCAGAGAGTTCCCATCCCTGGATTACTGGGAAGTGTTAGTCCTGCCAGGATCAGGGAGGGAGAATTGCCCTTGGAATGCCTCAGGAATTTGTGTGTTCTCCCCTTCCTCAGCCACCCCGCAACTAATATCAATTGGTCAATAAAATATATCCTTATCTTCACCACTTGTGGTTTATTTATACCCCTAGGCCATCAGGTTGACAAAAATTCTCTGCTAGCACAGAAATCTACTTTAATTGTTAAGTGGTGACAGCATTTTCTCATCACCCAAAGATTCTTCTCCTTTCTCTTCTATCCCCCTTGCTGTACCAGCCTCTGCAGTTACACAGGCCCTTTCAGAATAGAGCGGAGGTTTGTTGTCCCTGCTTGCTCTTTTTGCTATAGCTGAGTACAGTACAGTGGAAGACAGTTTTATTAATATTTTCTGTACCTGACCTAATTGGCTCTTTTTACTGTTTGCAAGGTAAAAAAAACATATAAAAATAATAACTATTTGTTATTTACTAAAGATGTATGAAGTGGAGGGACTTGAGAATGGTCTCCTGCCAACTCAGAACAGTGGCTAAAGAAATTTTTTAGAGGGTTGGGATTTTTGGATTGGGTTTTCTATGCAGAGTCTGGTAATTGATTCATTGTCTCATGCTGCTGACATGCAGCAGAAGCTGATGCAAGGTTTGGCCCTCACTCTTGGGAGTCTCTAACAAATGGATTTTTGGCTGAAGAGACTGGGAAAACATCTGGGCTTGCTCCTTCCTTAGGCAGCATGCAGAGAGGGGATATTCCAGGCTTTTACCCTTCTCCTCCACAGAGTGGGAAATTTACTTCTCCCAAGCTCGGGACTGCTCCTGCAGCCAGGCAGGTGCCAGCTGCTACTTCAGCCTGTGCCTCAGCTCTAAATCAAGCTGTGTGGGCAACTGCTTTGCCCATCCCACCCTGGCAGCAGGTCCTGCAAGGCTGGAGGGTCCCGGGGGAGCAGCAGCAGCTGCTCGGGGTCTGCAGCGGGCACGGCTGTGGAGGGAGGGCACAGCAGGACTGGAAACAGATGTGGCCTTTAAATAGAGATATTGCTGTCTTGGATTAAAGCCTTTTTCCCTTCTCTGAAATTAGGAATCAGAGCCAATGGAAGGTGCCAGAATCTGATTTAAAAAAAAAAAAAAAAAAAAAAGTTATTTTTAGAGTAGGCACAGCAGGGAAGCATCAGTGCTTGCCTGACTCAGGAGTGGATGCCAGTACTGAGGAAGCAGCTTATTCCTAGTGCACATTTGCCTTACCTTTCTTTAGAGTTGTTCACTGTTCTCCTGACATGTAGCTGGGTATGTCCCAGCCCTGTGACCCGTTCTGCAGCTCAGCCTTCGTGCAGAAGAGGTTAATGAAAAGCCTGTTTGTCGGCTAAACATTTGCTTTATCCTCCTTCCACACTCATTTGCAATTAAAAAAATCTCACAACAACCCAGTTTCTACTTTAAAGACCTCATAGCTGAAGTTAAAATGTTTGTTTGCTTATTTATTTTAATTTTAAAATACTTAAAGGCTCTGCAGTAGTTATTCTCCTCAGCATTTGCTGTGGTTTGATTACACCACTCCCTCTTGGGCTGCTTAAATCCTCATTGCGGTGTCCTGAATTCCAAACAGTTCAGCAGGAACTTTGTTGGCACAGGAAATGAGGCTGGTGCTTTACTGCATTTTAAAAGTATATAGTTTAGCCTAAGAGGAAGAAACCCCTTTCTGCTCTGCATCTCCTTCATGGCAGCATGTGTCTGCCAAGGCCTCCTGCAAGTACATTTACCAGCAACAACTTGGGACTGATAGATGGTGCCCTCATTTCTGGTTGATTTTGTCAAATTAGTGACCTTGGACCAGACAAAATGGTTTCTTGGGGAGTGATGGGCAGGATGGAAAGAAAGAAATAATTATCTGTGCAAATTGGCCTGACCATTTGGTGACCCCAGAAGGAAGCTGAAACCAAGGGCGCTTGCCTGGCATGCTGGAGGGAAGGGCCAGGGATGCCTTTGGGGGAAGCACGGGACAGATGGGGGTCTCTGCTCAGCCCCCCTGAGAAACTGGGCAGTGAGAGAACTTGGGGAGTGTTGTCTGTAGATGTGGCTTATGTGTCAGAATTTAATTCTGTCTCTGTGGGGAGACTCCACTGCAGTGATCCAGATCCTGCTGTGCAGCATCCGAGACTGCATCAGCCCCTCTTCCTGCCTTGCTGGGTGTTTCAGGAAGCCTTTCCCACTCCTGGTGACATTTTTAGGCCTTTCTTTTGTGAGTGAGGCTCCCAGTTACATAAGCACATGCATATTCATACAGGAGCCCACAACGGAGGCTTCTGCCGCGCCTGTGCGTCGCCAGGGCTCTGCCCATGGGGCTGTTTGTGAGCACTTTGTCACGGGCTCCAGCTCTGGATGCTTATCTCAGCCAGCTGGATCTGGAGTAAGATTTTGGTTCAGACCAGAAGCCCAGTGTGCCCTTGTTCCCCAGCTGGAGTATCTGAGTATTTTTAGCAGGGAAATGCAGGCAGTGCAGAGGCTCCATGGCTGCAGGCAGGGCTTGCCCTGGGTGTGTGGGGAACTTGTCCTCAAGACTTCTTGGTTTCTGGGGGCTGGGGGAACTGGTGCAGTGATTAAATATGAGTGTAGTGACTTTACTGTGTGGCCAGGCTCCTGCAGGAGGGAGATCTCTGTTATCAGGAGTAATTGTTGTGGCTGATTTCATGAATAATGTCCACTGCAAATGTCAGCAGGCTCATTAAGTTTCCTGGCTGCCTTCCAGTGCTAATGTCCAAGAAGTATATGATTGTTCTGGACATGCACTTAACTGTGGGAGTGATACAGCACATCTAGATGTGAAGCTGCTTGTTAACATGCATGGTCAGCTCAGCTCTTTGCTACAGTGCTGCTTGTGCTCTGTGCAGCCACAGCTTTTTCATCTGTTTGATAGAGATCTTGCACCCCCTTCCTCTGATGCTCTAAAATCACTATGCCTCTGATTTTGGGTGGGTGACTCTGCAAGGAAGTTGTCTTTTCTCCATTTAATTGTACTTTATCTGTGTAGGTCTTTGAAGCAGTTATCTCTTGGATAAATTATGAGAAGGAATCTCGCTTAGAGCACATGGCTAAGCTGATGGAGCACGTTCGCCTGCCCCTTTTGCCCAGAGATTACCTGGTACAGGTTAGTCTCCAAAGAAGTCATCAATACTTGCACTTAAGCTGCTGGTTGCTCCTTAGTCAGTGGCTTGGCTGTTTGTGTCTAGATGGGTAATTTGATCTGTTGCTGAGTCTGTAAACAGAAGAATAAAAGCAAAAACTGAAATCAATGTGTGCATCAGAAACCTTCTTGTAAATGGGACCCGTGCTCTGCCAGGCAATGCTGAGAGCAGAGCTGCTGTCCCTCTAGGGGAAGCATTGATAAGTTAATATATTGTGATTTTTCACCCTGAAAATACTGAAGTGGTTGTGTTACAAGCTCGTGCAGCTTTTTTCTGTCATGCACAGGCAAAACATCATAATGGAAACACATAATGTGTGATAATTTTGATTTAAGACGTGTGCTGTGCATACATATGGGTCTGTGTGGCTGGTAGGGGAGGCACTCTCTGACTCAGTCTGACTTGGAGATTGTTCTTCATAAATTAATTCCTGGCATCTGGGGCTGGATAATGAGCTGAGAATTCCCAAAGAAGGGGTTGGCATTTGGGCTCTTTGACTACTATGCTTTTATCATATGTCTAAAAAAATCAATACAATTGGTATCAAATTGGTATTCACAAGATGAACCCATCATGGTTTTGCTTTTCTTTCATCTGTATCTTCTAATGGAATAAAAGATACTGCCTCTTCTTAAAAATTCTGACTCAGATAAAAGAAATCACTTACTGAGGTGAATTCTCCTCTGCTGCATCAAGTGTTTGGCAGAGGGTGATAAAATACTCGCTTCTTGTGAATGATCTTAGGAAAAAGTGAGAAACTTGGATGTTACTGCATGTGCTTCTTTGGGAAGAGCTGGAAGTCTTTGTTTGTCTCCTGCATTTTTTTTAATGTTGATACATTTGAAGGGAAATTCCAGGTTACATGTTCTTTCCACAAAGCTCCTTGTGACCTGTGTCAGTGTAAATGATATTTGTTGTGTGTGCATGTTCTCAGACAGTCGAAGAAGAAGCTTTAATCAAGAATAACAACACCTGTAAAGACTTCCTTATTGAAGCCATGAAATATCATTTGCTTCCTCTGGATCAAAGGCAACTAATAAAGAATCCCAGGACAAAGCCAAGGACCCCTGTTAGCTTGCCAAAGGTAAGCTGAGCTTGTCACTTTGTGTCACCTCAGCCCTGTGCCTGGTGGAATTTTCAGTCCTTTGACAGGAGATCCAGAACTTGCTGTGTTACTTTTTACTGACTCAGTGGTTGTGCTTGGAAGTGTTTTACTCCCTCTTCTGGCATTGCCTATGCCCAGCAAGGAAACATAATGAAGTTGAATAAGCTTAGATGAACCCTTAGGGGAAGGAGTATCTCTGCTCTTGAAATGTTTTGCCAGCCACAAGTGGCTGGTGGCTCAGTGGGCTGTGGAGTGGCTGCTGGAGAGCTGGCAGGGCTGGCTGAGGTTGCTGCTGCCTGGTAAGAGTGTCGTGGAGCCCTGCTGAGGAGGGTCTCAGTAGGTGTCTCTTCCTTTCCTGTATCCACAATCAGAAGCCAGGAGAGCAGGAAACAGCAGCACCCAGCCCCGTGGGCAGGAAGTCTGAAGCGAATTTCAATGGACTCAAAGCAGCAACTGAATAAATAATCCTTGTTACTCCCCACTGCAGGCATGGGATACTCCAGCACCACTTTATTAGTCCAGAAAAAAGCCACCACAGGAGCTTTTCTCTGTGCCCCAGAGATAAGCACAGTTTGGCACAATGTCTCTCAGCAGACTGCCACTGAAGGTGCTAATAAGCATTTGGAGATTCCAGGACATCAAAACCACAGTGTGTTATTTTTCCAAGCACAAACAATAATGAGGTTGCTTTGTGGGATGGTGTATGAGATCTGTGCTGTTTCTGATATTTGGATACTGGACTGTCCTTTGAGAAGTCATGGTTTTGCAGCATGTGGCAGCATGTGTCAGTGTCCTTTCTGCCTGCTGTTGCTGAGATGAAGTTGGTAGAGCTCAGCTTTGGGGTATCATGAAGGGCTGACATGGCCCTTGTTCAAGGACTAAAGTAGTTAAGGATAAGAGGAACAGCAAATCAGTGAGTTCAGAGGTTCTCAACATCTTTTATAGCACGACCTATGAGTACAAACCCAAATCCTTCTGCAGGTCTCTCCTCCCTTCTTTTGAACTGTGAAGAAAGGGAAGGAGGTGATGATCTTTCAGCAATCCTGTTACTGAGAGACTTTCATCTGGCCTGTTGGTCCTGCTGATGAGGGATTATTGTCTGCTGTGGAATCCCTTAATTCTGTAATCGTGTGAAGCCCTGTGGCCTGCCATGGGAGACTGTTACACAACTAGTAGTCAGGCTGTTAATTTAGATTCAATTTGGTTTCTAATATCACATTCTCATCTTTGTAGATCAAACAGGTCACTATTTCCATGCTCTTCAAATTCTTTAAATTGCTGTCTAGCTCTCTACTTTTAAAGCAACCCTGCTTGGAGTTGAGTTTGTTATCTGAGTGACCCAGGTGATGATCCTGTCCCCTCAGCTACTCCCAGCTGCCTTGCAGATCCTAAAGCCAGTTTTTCAACTACTCTTTATCTATATTTGAAGCCCCATTATCTTGTTTCTAGCTCCTTGGCCTTGTAAAGATCAGATTGTCTTGGGTGATGTTTGTCCCACTGATTTGCTGTGATAAGGGGAGTAAATCCTCCCTCTTGCTGGCTGTGGAGGGTTGAATGGAATGTGTGCTGAACAAAGTGCAGGTGTCCAGCTGCTTGGCAGTGCAGGTGTTTTGGGGGCTGGCAGCCTGTGCAGGGGTTTGCAGTGCCCAGCTGGGGCTCAGAGCCATGGGCACCCTTGAGTGCAGAGCTGCAGGCTCCTGGCACCCATGTCCATGGGGAATTTGTCTTCTGGCAGCAGATAGGGCAGATTTGGGAAGAACCACACTGCATGCTTCCCAGATCTTCTGGTCTTCTCACTTTCCCACCGGTGTCCACCCCTTGCTGTTGCTGGTAGTGGAGTCTGGGGCTGGATGAACCCTGAGCCTGACCCAGCAGAGTGGTTCTTCCACTCCTGAGGTTGCCCTTGACCACCCTGACATAGCTCTTCCCTACCTGTAAGGAATTCAGGATTTAATTCCTGCATTTCCTTCAGTGCCTGTGGCAGCCAAAAGCCTTAATGAAGCTGACAAATCACATCCTTCAGCAGCCCAGACCCCCCAGGTCGTAGCAGTTCTGGTGATTTCCCTGAGTGTCGCCTTCCCCGCAGGTGGCACCGCAGCTGTCACGTTTTATTTGCTGAGTGGCATTGATTATTTTTAGCACCACCATGGAGATAATGACTAAACAGTGGGCCGCCAGTGGAAATTATGCTGGAATCTTCTTCACTTAAAAATACTTTTGCAGTGAGTCTTGGGAATGCTGTGGTGCCAAAAGGTTTTGTATTTCAAGGAGAAATTGGGCAAGTTGCCCATGTTGGACACAGTGAGGAAGGGTAAATGGGGTGGCCATATTTAGCATGCTTTAAATTGGAGAGAAATTTTTCCCCCTTGAAATATAATTGCCTGAAATAAGTGTCCCTGCAGAGGCTTCTAGCTGGCCTTCAGCACATGTTTTGGCAGCTGCTCTTGATAGGGTTGTGGTGATGGTTTCTCTGCAGAGAGCAGCTGCCCAGGGTCATGTCTGAGGTTTTCTAGCTCTCCTCTTCCCTCTGCAGGTGATGATTGTGGTGGGTGGGCAAGCACCCAAAGCCATTCGCAGTGTGGAGTGCTATGATTTTGAGGAGGAGCGGTGGGATCAGGTTGCTGAGCTTCCCTCACGGAGATGCAGAGCAGGTAAAGGGAACTTTTGCTGCGACCTTCTTTGTTTGCCTAATGCAGCTCTTCAGCACTGGATGGATGTCCTTAGTCCTCCCTTTAGCTTCCTCTGTGCCCCTGGCCTCAAGCAGCTTTTTCTTTTTACCATGCCTTCTTCTTCTTTCCCTACAAACATCTTTGCCTTCTTGTTCAGGTGCATGTCCTGCTCTCTAATGGGGTTGCTCCTGCCTTTCAGCCCTCCCACTGTCTCCCCTTCATCATCTCTCTCTCCTGGCTGTTTCTCCATCACTGTTTCCCTTCCTCCTCCCCCGTTGCTGTCTTGGCAGCCCACAGGGGTTCAGTTTTTCTTGCTGGTTTCCTAGTGAAAATCAAAGGAGCTGAGTCAGTCCTTCTTGGTGCGGAGGAGTGGGTGATGGAGAGCAGATCTTTAAGTCGGGAGTGTTCCTCTGAAAACATCTGACAGGGTTGTGAACGTGCCTCACCATTTGGTGTTCCCTCTGGCTCACAGAATTACTCATTCAGGTGTGAACTCCATCTGTGCCTTATGCTGCCATGTTTTCATGTGCATTTCACCTCCCATATGACACGTATGTTTTATCACGCTCGACTTCAACACTGTTAACCTGCCGAAAACACCAAAACCTCACCGCGTTCCGCTCTCCCCAGCCGCTTTTCACACGCCGGCAGGCGAGCACGATCTAGGCAGGTCCTGAGAGTTTGCTGTGAGCCCCTCTCCTCTTTCCTCAGGCGTGGTGTTCATGGCTGGCAATGTCTACGCCGTGGGGGGCTTCAACGGCTCGCTGCGGGTGCGCACGGTGGACGTGTACGACGGCGCCAAGGACCAGTGGACGTCCATCGCCAGCATGCAGGAGCGGCGCAGCACGCTGGGCGCCGCCGTGCTCAACGACCTCCTCTACGCCGTGGGCGGCTTTGATGGCAGCACTGGTACGTGGCTGGGCAAACAGCAGGCAGTGCCTGACCTGACCAAAGTGCCTTCAGAGGCCCTGCAGGGATTGCAGCTTTAGAGCGGTTCCTGCGCCCTTCCTCTAGGGTTCTGTGGAGAGGGAGCCAGAAATGGGGTTTGGTGTGGGTTGTAACTACCCGCGTGCGTGTTCTGACCTGTCAGTAATTGCAGAGAATCTCACTCTTAGTATTTTCTTTCGGCCTCATTCTCTGTATGATTATGCTTTTTCTGGGCTGAAAAGGGATTTTTCCTTGTTTCAGTTAAATTTTTCATAGCAGCATGAATAAAATACTAGCAAGGAATCTTACAGGGTGTGTGTGCCTGGGGTTTATCTTGGCATAGCTGCGTGTTTAGATTCACACCTCTGCTCTGCTGTAAAGCTCTGCCACATGGTTAAGGCCTGAAGTAACTATTGCAGCAGGGTCTGGGGAATTTTTAAACCTTTGCATGGATGTTTTGTAATGCTTGAAAGGATGTGGGGCTTTTAGGCTTGGAATTTGGACTCTGCTCACCTTGGTGGCCTCAGCACATTGGAGAGGCAGCAGTCCCAGGGCAGGGGTGATGGGGTAACAGTTTCCCCAGCCACTGAAGAAGTGGCATTGACATGCTGGTCCCAGCCTGAAAGGCAAGGGGTTAGGAAGTGGGATTGCAGGAGCATGGTGGGAATTACGGGCTTGGGAGGAGGTGGAAGGCAGATGAAAGTGCAACACCAATCTTTTTTTCTTCTCTTTTTTTTTAATTAGAAAACCTGTGTATCCCCTTTTTAACTAGGTCTGGCATCAGTTGAGGCCTATAGCTATAAAACCAATGAGTGGTTTTTTGTGGCTCCCATGAACACAAGAAGAAGCAGTGTTGGAGTTGGAGTTGTGGAGGGTAAGAAAATGAGCAGCCATTTCCATCAAGCAAATGTTACTGTGTCAAACAGAAGCCTGAATGGTTAAGTGTAGTAGGAGGGAATGGCAAGAACTGTTCCCAGTTGGGAAAGATTGATTTTATATGACGTAATTGGTGCAACTTTTTCCTTTCTCCTCTTTATCTTGGTGAAAAATCATGTGTAGCTTTCCAAGAGCCTCAGACTTATATCAGACTAGCCCATGCCTCCTATGAATGCAATCAGGTGTGTGCAGGTTTCTTTGAATCCTAATTCTCCTGGGCTGGTTCTGGCTGGTGAAAGCCAGCACTGCTGTGCAGTGGATGCTGCTGCTGCTGGCAGACGCTGTGTGGATGGAATACCCATCACGGAAAATCTGCTCAGCCAGAGAAACAGGAACAGAGTTTGTCCCATAGCCCCAAGCTGGTGGTTTGGCAGGAATACTAAAACCTGTGTTTATTGACACCAGGCACAGCTCTGCTGAGGTTCCTGGATGAGCAAGGGCTGACGATAGCAGAGGCTGTGGCAGCGCAGAGCGCGGTGGGAGGCCCGGCAGGATGGTGGCAGCTGCTGGCACCTCTGGGTCAGCACCAAACTTGAGGGAGCTGGAAATGAGCAGCTTGGTTTGGACTCAGGAGAATGAGAAGTTTAAGTAGGAACCATTTCTTCCTTTACAAAATCTATTCTGAAGCAAGTGAAAGGCTTTATTTGAACTTGTCTTTAGGGTGGCATAGCACTTTTCGTGTTAGTGCAGTGCAGAGCAGCTTTAGCACAAGACTTATTATAAACCATATAAACCAGGCTTTACAGTGCTTTGGTTGGACCTGTTTCAGTGGAAAGTACATGGAGTTTGTTAGTGAACATGAAATCTGTTTATGTGAGAAGAACAAGGGAGATAAAGTCAGAATAAATAGTGGTCATTAACTTAAATTTGCATATTTAAGAAGCACCTCCTTCAAAATTTGGCCCATGCTTGGGAAGTGCTGGGCTGCTGTCAGTTGCTGGAATTTATTAAGTGGTTTGAATGCAGGAAAAGATTGAATATGGACCTGAGAGATGACAGATTTTCTACTGGAGACTCATGAAATCCTTTTCCTTTGCTTTGTTTGAAAGCACAAATAAGTGTTGCATATGTTGGAGTCCATGATGAAAATAATGAGGCCATGTGGCCATGTGATGGGCACAAGAGCTGATCATACTGGTGCAGGGAACAAGATGCAGCCTGCAGTTAATCCACAGGGTTCATCTGAATGTGACAAAAATTGATCTGATGATCAATTATATACTGAAAAAACCTAATAATCTGTGTCAGACAGGGAAATTGATCTTGTCTTGCTTGGATTGACACCCACTGATTCACTGACAAATACCAGGCAGGACCAACAGCACAAATAAGAGTTTGAAATGTTCCTAGAGACAGGAAGATGCAGAAGGAGGCTATGAGTGGGCCTGTGGGAGAAAGAAAAGAGCCAGCCTGTTCTTGGAGCCTTGCAAACATCCAGAAACAGGAGGATGCAAAAGCCTAAGGCTGAAGATAACTGCTGGTGGGAGTCTTGTGCATACAAAGAATTGCACAGCTCATTCATGGCCAGGCTCTGCTGTCATCTGTTGAGAATTGATATTATTTCTAGGTTTTGTACAAAAATTTAGTTAGAATTTTTCTACATATTTGTTGAGCTTTTTTAATTGTTGTTCATTGTAGCATCTAGGAGACGTGGACTTGAACCAGAATGCCTTGTGCTGGCTGCTTTAGTAAGAAGAATCCTTCTCTGCCCAGAGAATTAACTGCCTAAATGCAAAACAAGCTGATAGATGAGACAGGGAGACAAGGGGAGAGGATCAGTCAGGCCTGGGAACAGAGGACACAGCAGAGCATCAGCCCTGTTTCATGTACGATGCAGTCCCATGATATCTGATTGTGCTTCTCTGGTCTCAGTAAGTGTGTGTCTGTCAGCTTTCAGTGAGTTGAGGCAGGGAGGGCTGGATCCCCCAGGAGACCCTCACACCACGGAGTGTCCTGTGCTGTCATCACTGGGCACGAGTGACCAGCTGGCCTCAGCTGGTCACAGCATCTCTGGGTTTCCATGTGGCCCAAGTTCTACAAAGTCATGTCTGGGTTTCTTTGCAGGTGTTACATTACTGTAAGAAGCTATTTCGTATTTATTGCTCATGTGATGCTGTAATTAATGTGCAGTGACAGCCTTTGGCAGCACACCTGAACAGGGGGAACTCTCCATCAACAGAACACGCCTTGATAATCCCTCTTCTCCTGGGCCAACAAGTAATTTGGAAAACCCTCTGGGCTGTTGACTTCTGATTAAGCTGCTGTGGTGTATCCTTGTGCTGCTGACAGTTTAACAGCTTTACAAACAATCACTCCTGTGGCGAGTCCACTCCAGACTCCTTTGCTGGCCTTTTCCCCAGACACCCCAGCAGGTTTGGGCGTGTCCTGAGGCAGTGCCTGGGCTGTGGCTGCTGCTGAGCCTGGCTGTGTGTGTTGCAGGGAAGCTGTACGCCGTGGGCGGCTACGACGGTGCGTCGCGGCAGTGCCTGAGCACGGTGGAGCAGTACAACCCCGCCACCAACGAGTGGACCTATGTGGCTGACATGAGCACACGGCGCAGCGGGGCAGGTACTGCTCAGCACGGGCACCACCTGCTCACACACACAGAGGAAAAGTGGCATTTGCCATTGCTGGGCTTGCAAGTGCAACCTCTTGTGTGCCCCACTTCCCGCGAGGGGTAAAAATGTAATGGCTTGGGAATCTCTCAGCAGCTCTCCTGACTTGGACTAAATCTGCCAAATTGAGATTGATTTCTGGATTGATGAAATAATGCTCGGTGTCTCTAAGTAGCCCTGCTAGCAGATGCATCTCACTTGTAAGCAAGGAGTTCTCTTTCCAAATTGCCAGCTGCAGGCACAGCTGGGCAGAGGAAAGCCAAGCTGCACCTCCCTCTCTCCTGTCATTGTAGGATTTCAGAGGAATTTTCATTTTGGATCTTCCTGCAAGCACCCAATGCGTGCTTGGCAAAACAAACCTCATCTGCACATTGGGTGATGTGTAGGATAACAAAATTCACCGCAGATTGTCCCTGCTTAGGTAGTTTTTAGTTTATTTTTTGTTGGCAAGAGTTGGTGATGTGGAGGATTAGAGGAAAGGACCTGTTGTAAAATTATTGGATTCTAGTCTTGATGGTTTCTAATTTCCTACATGATCTTGGGCCAGGTAGCAATTTGTCTTCTCTGTGATTGTTCCTCTCTGAAAGGGAGAAGAGCTCTTATCCACTGCATTTAAAATCATCTTCAGGTGAATGGGAATTTGTCACTGTTTGTCTTAATGCTCAGTGTGTGCCGTGGGTCCTCCCTGATATTAAATTGTGCAGGTACCCACAGGCAAGCCTGGGGGCTGCTCTTTGGGGCTGAAATGACCCTGCAGGTTAAGCTGTGGTGGGAGTTCCCTTTTGAGCTGGGCAGGTTGAGGCTGCTCCCTACACCCTGTCTCTCTCTCCTCACTGCAGTATCTTTTCTATAGTTCCAGGTGAGGTAAATATGGACACACTTGGTTTGGGTTCTCTTGAAGAGGTTTGTAGTATCTGCTTGATGCTTAAACCTAGTCAGTGCAGCCTTCCAGGAGAGCAGAATGAGTGTCTCCTATTGCTGGCAGTGTGTTGAAACAGCAAGAATGTTGTGGCTGTAGTGAAATGGATTTTAGTGAGTTGTCTTTGTTGGAAACACTCTGCTCTGAGTGCTGCTTTATGAGTGTTTCTCCACGTAGCAAGTTCTTTGTTAGGAATACTTGCACTCCCCTGCCAAATTTCTTTGCAGTTTTCTGTTCCCCACCTGAAAGCTGAGCTCCTCAGGCTCTGGCTGTCCCACAGAGGCCCCTCCAGCAGGGACTGGAGGGGACCGTCCAGTGCCACTGGCCACCAGCAGTGCAGCAGCACAGTCTGCTGTACAGCTCCAGCAATGGCACCGTGCTCTGCGCTGCTGTCCCTGTGCTGACATCTAGTGGGGCTGGGGACAGGAGTCCCCGAGTGCCTGGAGGCACTGGGGCTGTGGGGATGTGCAGCTCCTGCCCAGGTTTTGTAGAATCATAAATTTTTTTAGATTGGAAAAGACCTTTAAGATCATCAGGTCCCACTGTTAACTCAGCACTGCCCTGTTCTCTGCTAAACACGTCCCCAGGTGCCACATCTGCATGTTTTTTGAACACTCCCAGGCTTTGCTGAACCAGCTGTGTGGTTCACTTTCCCTGCTGGCAGAGATGTCCTGTCACTGCATGCCCTGTCTCACTGCACAAGGAGGCAGTTTCATGTGAAAAATCTTGAGTGTTTCCGACTCTTTTACTTGCTGAATTAGTTTACTCATTAAATTATTTCTTACAAGTATAAAATTAACAGCTGGATATAGTCAAATGCCAAGGTGCTGCACAGCCAGGCTGCTGGGCTCAGATGCAGTTAAGTGACTTTCCATTTCCCAGTGACCTGGGAGACGCCTGCTACAGCTCAGGAGCCAGGACACACATGTGGATGTGTTCTGCTCTTCCCGAGTCCTGCATGTTGGAGTACTTCAACCACACCAAGGATGTGGCCCAGTAAGGTGGATATTTATGGCAGTTAGAGATTAATTGTATGTTTGCCAGACGTGAACCATGAGTCCCAATGTCATATTAGGATTTCAGCACTTGGTACAGTGAGAGATGGCTAGCCCAAAACCAAACCCAGCAGTAGCAAGCTAAGATAATTTGGAGAGGGGAGAGGTGACAGGGTAGATCTATGTACCTGTCCCCAGATGGGGATGCTCCTGATGGAGCTGCTGAGCCTGGGTGGTGCCTGTTCTCTGCCTCAGCAGCTGTTCCTGCCCTCTCCTTTCCTGACCAGGAGAGATCCTTGCACAGGGACCAAGTCAAAAACCTGTTGCTATCAGGCTGGCAGGGCCCCTCTCCTCCCTGCACACTGCTTAATGCCCATGGTTGAAATGATGTGATTCAGATCTGTTTCTGTTTTACTAACATCCCACCTTGTTAATTTTAATAGAGGCCTTTGAACCTATTAACGAAGATATGTTGCTGGAAGTTTTAACTCTCACGGATTGGTGAACGTTTTAATTAACTAATTTACTTAATATTAGGCAGAAGTAGCTTTAAGATCCCTGTCATTCCCAGAGATTTGGCCAGGGGCCTTCAAAGATGGCTGAGAAGGTGGCATTGGAGGCACCTTGTCTGTGCCAAGTGCTGCCAAGTTTTGGGGTGGGAGTGGGAGGAGAGGAACCAGGGGGCAGCTTCAAGAGCTGGAAGTTGTTGAGGAGAGGAACATCATCCAAGGGATGAAGTCATGTGGCACAATGTCAGCAGGAAAAACAAAAGTCTTGAAAGGGAGAATCAGGCTAAAAGCAGAGGGTCCCAGGGCAGAAAATATCTGGCAGATGGAAACAAGGTGGGGTGGGAGGCAGAGAGCAAGTGAGTGCAAAGAGATGGAATAAAGGCAGAGGAATGTCATGGGACTAGACTGCTGATCTTGGATAGCCTGACACCTTCCTAAGAGGGGGCATCTGCCAGGCATTGCTGTGCAGGTTGCTGTAGTGCCACGGGGTGGGTGGGTGCAGAGCAGACCATGTGCCTGGTGATCTTGATGCACATGTGGCCCATGTTTCTGGAAGTGCCTTGGAGAGGCCAAGGCCATGCCCAGTAGCAGAACCAGGGATGTGCAGCCCTGTCCCTGTGCTGTGGCTGACCTGGCTGTGCTTGGCAGGTGTTGGTGTGCTCAGCGGGCTGCTCTACGCCACCGGGGGCCACGACGGGCCCTTGGTGAGGAAGAGTGTGGAAGTCTATGACCCAGGGACAAACACGTGGAAGCAAGTAGCAGACATGAATATGTGTAGAAGAAATGCAGGTAACCATTAAGCCTTTCTGTGGTGGTTGGCTCAGTTGTCTGTGTGTGGTTTTTAAAGCAGTTGGTGTGCTCGTGGCGCATGTGATCAGTGTTGTAAAAGATGAAAATGGGATGAGGGATCTGCTTGGGGGTGAATTGGAATGTGGGGGATGAGCTAGCCCATGTCTCACCATCTGTGCTCTGCTTTGAGGTGTGTGTGCTGTCAATGGTCTCCTCTACGTGGTGGGAGGTGATGATGGTTCCTGCAATTTGGCCTCGGTGGAGTACTACAACCCCAGCACAGACAAGTGGACGTTGTTGCCAACCAGCATGAGCACAGGGAGGAGTTATGCAGGTAAACAGGCAGTGGGAGAGTGGGCAGCAGTGGAGTCATCCCTAAACTTGAGGGCTGTGCTCCCTGAAGCTTTAATTTTACTTTTTTTTGGTATGTTTTATGTTGATTTCAGTAGGAGAAACTTTCACAGAAGTGGTAGACACCTCCCTCCTTGCTGGCCTTTGGCTTTGCAGGATGATTGTAGCCACGTGGCAACCCAGGAGCTGCTCCTACCATAACTGTGTCTGTCTGTTCTTACAACAGGTGTGGCTGTGATTCACAAACCCTTGTGACACACGATCAAGCCAATGTGAGGAGCAGAAGTGAAGTGGATCCAGCTAGGTGGTGTTGGGAAGATGCCTGACCTCTGACTTGACTCATCTCATTACTGTTAATGTCTTAGCATGACAAGTGATACGTTGCAAGCATCATCCACTCTGCAGTGGATTGCATAGCCAAGTGAAAATCCCTCTGGGGACATGTTCCATGCTAGACACGAGGTGTTGCTTGTTATCTGTGGTGCAATCAGCTGTTCTTCTCGATGGCATGTGTCCTGAGATAAACACTGTGCTTGGACTGCAGGCACGGGATTTTTTGTGTGAAACAAAACTGCTACGTTTGGGCATGTGAGTAAAAATGAACGTTTCTGGATTTCTTCCCTACTGATGCTCTGTGCACATTGTTGGTTGAACTACTTACTCACTGTGCCTGGAGGGTGGACTTCAATACTGGCAGGGGAAACTTCTGAGTTCCAACAGAGAAAAACAGCAGAAATGGACTGGAGCAGGGTGGTCTGGCTCGAGTGTGACGCTGTCTCAGTCATACGTTTGTACATGCCACTGGACTGCTGTATGTATCCCTGAAATGCTTGTGGAAATAAACACCATGTGGTTTTTCTACTTGCCATGAATGCTGTGTGCTGTGCGTGACGGGACCTGCTGGGCAGTGCCTTCCCTGGGGCTGAGCTCTCTGCACCTGAGCCACACAAAACTTCCCAGCCCCACACAACACATGCTGCTCCCACGGGGTTTATTGCCCCTGTGAAACAAATGTTGCTTGAATAGAAAATGTTCCCAACCCACACTTTTCAGCTGTGCTGAAAGCTTCAGTTCTAGCTCTGTCCAGCATCTCAATGCCATTTCATAATAGAGCATTTAGATGTTAAAAAAACCCTTATGGTGCCATTAATGTAGAGACATTCCATACAGCAAGAGCCCTCTGTCACCCAAGCAGGGATTAATGAGCCAAGTAAAATACCTGCAGTGTTTTAATGCTTCCAGAGCAGGGAGATTAACTAATCACTGTCACTGTAATTGCTATTTTAGTCTTGCCCTTACTGAAAGCATTCCTCTATTAGTATGAAGAACTCGTAAGATTATTCAAAACAGACAAACCTACATCCAGATGTAAGGGACCTGTCTTGCTTATATACCAAATTCTTAAAGTTTTCTGTTTAAGAAGACGTTTGACTTTAAAATACCTTTTTGTGTCTCCCTGTGAGCTCTGACATGCTTCTGCATACAGAGGTGAGCTTCCAGAAGCTCCCCAGCTAAAGGGAACTAGTCAAGAAAAATATTTTCTCTACTCTTTTTCTTCTTGTTTGGGTTTGGTTTTTTTTTTGTTTTCCCTTGTAGATCAGCTGAGGCTTTTTGTTGTGGGCAGCTGTCCAGAGTTGTTATGCTGGTTTCTGTCTCCATAGATCTGCTCTGTGTGACCTTAGACAGTGGAAAAGAAAAATACTTAAAAATTTATTTCAGAAGGATTTAAGCTGCATCACCTTGTGCTGCTTTTGTAGAGGAGTGGGTTGCTTCTATAAATATGTATTCTTTGGTGTTTGAGTTGACACAGTCCTTGTAAGATGGGTGCCTGTTCACTGTGGGGGAAACAGCCCCTGCCTGTGTTGTGTCACTGCCCTGCAGAGGGGCTGGCATTCCCTTCATGGGGAACGTGAGGTAGCTCCCACTCCTCTTAGGATGTTCTTGCTTTCACAAACAAGGGCAAACTGTCTAAAGAAAGGGCATTACTACTCTTTATGTCTACCCTTCCACTGTATGTGACCTCAGAGGTCTTGAAAATAGTAATTAAAAAAAAAAATAGTCTTTTCCATAATACCCTTTAAACCTTTTGCTTTGAATTTTACAATCTGCAGCAAAACGTGCCAAAATCATTGTGTGACATGCTGCTCTGCTGTGAGGTGCTGCTTACTGTAAAAGCCATTGAGGCTGGCAGGAATGTACCCCAGCAGGAATGTACCCCAGCAGGAATGTACCCCAGCAGGAATGTACCCCAGTAGGAATGTACCCCAGCAGGAATGTTTCCCTGACTGCAGCTGCCTTCGGATCAGAGTCCTGAGATGCTCCTTTATGGTGGCATAAGGAAGGTGATGAGGCCTCAGCTGGGACAGACTCAAATTCACTGGCCCAAAAGGTGTTTCCCTTCCATGCAGCCTGGGAATAAAGGATAACATGGGACAGACAAAGCATTTCAGTCCAAGGTAGCATCTGTTGTTAGGCAGAGGTGACTGCACAAGGTTGGACAAGCATTTGGGCATGTGTGGCCCTTGTTAGGCAGACATAAAGCTAAATAAACTCCTCTATAAGCTACTGTACAGCCCAACTGCAGCTCAACAGTTGGAAACAGTTCCCAGCCAACATTCTCACACCTCTGACTTCACTGTCATAAAAGCAAACATTATCCAGAGACTATGAGTTTATGTGGGCTGGAGATAAAAATTGGTAGGTACTGCTAGAGAGGTGCAAGGTTGCAATTTGCTGTGTTTGTCAGGTGGGAAAAGTGGGTATACCTGGAGGTGGGATAATTTTATCCCCTGCTATCCATCTGTTTGTAAATCTTTCTTGCTTGTAAGGAAAACAAGTTTTGGTGGTTCTCTGCTCTTATAAAATGGCACTTCTGCCCAGTGCTGGCCCAGAGCTGTGGCATGCTGGACAGGGCTAGGACTCACAGCCCTTGCCAGGGACTGATGCTGCTCCCAGCTCAGCCAGTGCTCCTCGGTGGTGTTTTGTTTCCTCCCTTCCTTCCCAAAAGTTGCAGTGTTATGCAAGTCAAGTGACCTCGTTTTCCAGCTATGCAATACAAACAACATGTGATGAACCAGCTGTGCCCCCCCACCCCCAAAATGCTCTTGGAATTTGTCTTTGATGTGTGGTTTCGTGTTTGTATTGTTCATTTTGAGCACCTGAGCCAGATCCTTTACAGATTGCCTTTTTCTAGGACTGAAGACGTAGCATTAGTACTAACAAATTTTATTGTAAATATTTTTATAAGACAATTTAAAATAATTTTTGGATTGCTTTTTATGGTCTTTGATGACATTTCTGGATCTAATTTGTGCACTTCAGTGTGGTTTTTGCTGGCTGTGGTGTAGGTGTGACTCTGTATGTTCTCTGCACAAGAAATGCCACGTTGTAAGAAAGATCTGGGATAGCTGTTGTGTTGGTTTTAATGTTAGAAGGACAGCATTGGGCTCCACATTATGAGATAAATTCAGACCCATTACCTCAGTCACCAGATTAGATTATTGGTTATTTTACAATGATTTCAATACCTGGATTTAATTTCCTTGTGACATGAGTTTCGTTCCTGGGTAGTTTGGGGGACAAGCTGTCACTTGATGGTTCTGTTTCTTGGCTCCTGCATGAGCTGCTTGAAGACAGAGATACTCTGCCCACAACAGTATGGGCACAACTCCCCAGGATGCCAAAATCAGACAAATTATTGCAGGAGTTTTAGTAAAAGCTTTACAGACCAAACTTGGACCTCTTCCTCATGTGGGTCCTTTGTGAATATGAACACTTTCCTCAGCTCCTTCTGTTGTAATCTGTTTTTGGGGTCACCCTGTGCTTGACCCCCTGTGGGACTCTGGCCCTGGGTTTCCTAAAGGGGGCTTTGTTCCTGCAGAAAAGCAGCCCAGGATGAGCTCCAAGAGCATCCTGTGTGGTGCACACCGTGCTGGGCTTGCAATGCAGGGCAGATTTGCCTCAAGCAAGCTGCTGTTTAAACAAGTCTGAATGAAGTCCATCTTTTCCATTGGTGCCTAATAGATAAATTGGGGTGTTTAAAATCAATTTCCAGTTCATTCAGTTTATCCAAACAGTGTCTTGTTATGGATGTGTACAACAAGTAATTACCATAAATACACTTGGCAGCGTTTGCATGTCACCACCATGAAAGCTTAATACTTTTCTCTGGTTTACATTGTTTGGAGACCAAAATCCTTAATATCCAGTGAGGTGTGGTGCCTGTTCCTCAGCCAATGTGATGGCTCAACAGATAAATGCTGTTCATAAAGCTACTGTGATGGCTCAACAGATGTATGCAGCTTGGTCTCAACCTTTGGAATTCATTATTCATACATTGTCAAAGCAGTTGCACCCTTTGCCCACATCATGCCCAAAAATCACTTTCATGTGAGCATTGTTGCTCAAAGCTGCAGTGTTTGGGAGTGTGCTGGATATTATGGTCTGAATATGGGCTCATCCACTTTTTTTCATCTGCCCTTATCTTTGTTTATGGGTTTATAAATTATTTTCTTCTACAGTGACAATGAATAAATAAATAAATATTGATAATTTTAATTTGTATATTTCATGTATAAAGACCCTCTAGGGTAATGAATGATTGTGAAATAATTTACCTGGGTGTGAAAATTTTTGGTTTTGTAAACCAGAATACTTTGGTTCAGTAGGTGACAGTATACTCTAACAAGCTGGTTGACTGTTTAAGCTCATTTTTTAAATTAAAGATTTTTTTTGCATGAGTGTGGAGGACAAAGGACTTTGCAAAGTAACTCTCTTGACGGCTGTCTTGTCCAGTGTGACAAACAACTCAAGAAAGATTCTTCACTGACATATTTATATTATGAAAGAAAATCACACTGTAGCTCCCCATCATTTAATTTGAATAAAAACTGGAGTAATGAAACTGTTCTGGGTCTGTTTTGACTTTGTTGGCTTCTGACAATGAGGAACAATCTCATCACTCCCCATGGCTTTATTTGTCCCCTCTTTAATTACAGCAGGTACCAGCCCTGGGGTCATGCCCCTTGCTGTGGGGTATGGCACTCACACGTGCTGGTGCTGAGATGCTGCCCTGATGCCAAGCTCTGATGCTGTCCCAGACTCTGCTCTGCCCCTTTTCCAAGGGAAGTTAAAAGCATTTCTCTTGGGGGTTCGGAAGCCCTTGGTTCAGACCATGGTTGGCAGAAGACAGAACTTTTTAGGGAATGCAGCTGGGAAGAGAGAAAACACAAAAAATGAGACTTTAGCACCTAGGGCTCAATATCTCTTAATAACACCATAAAGTAACACATTAGCCAAGCCACCCAACTCATTTTGCCTTACACTCACAAAACATCTCACTGAGCTCTTTGGTTTTCCAGAAATGCTCCTTGTGCCTCCCTCATCTGTTAATACCAATGTACAACATCAAATTTACCATGTGGGATCCTGAAATTTAATTAACTGCTACACAGATAATGAATGACATATTGTGGTTTGCTCTATGCAGCTGGGGGACTTTGCAATTATTCCTGATTTCATTTCAGAATGACTTTTCTCTTGTGCAGCTGGCTCCTTTTTATTCATGTTTAAACTGATAAATCTATGAATCCATGCAGCTAAAGAAAAGCCTTGGCAATCCAGGGAGAAATCTCATTACCTTGATTTTGCTGCCTGATTTTTTTTTCTGCTATTATTGTTTCTTTTTGCATCTTGTATTTTCACCTTTGGGCATGTTTTCCACCCTACATTTCACCCTTGACAGGGCAGAAACTGTACAGCAGTAGCTGCCACATTGCGTCATTCACCTCAGAAGGGTCAGAGTTAGGGTTTTGCAGTGGGCAAAGGGAAAGCAGAGAGGAAAGGAAAGAAAACAGGGGGAAAATTCACCCAGTGGGGTTACAAGGTCAGAAGAGCAGCTCCTCTCTTTGTTGTTGAGTGTCACACATGCTGGAATAACCCAGGGTGAGATGTGCCTGCTCTGCAGCAGAAATGTTTTATGATTTGGTGCCTGAGTCATCTGGAACTGGAATCAAAGGGCAGGAAACAACCTCAGCTATGGAAACTGCAGCACCTGATCAAAGATGAACCTGTCCATTTGTGAATAAATAAGGCCAAAGAGGAATTCCCTGTGTCCCTGTGCCCTGAGCTGCACTGGTGATCACACATCAAGTTGGGATGTGGCTGTGGAGGGTTCAGATGGCAAAATTGCCTCTGCTCTGGCTGGAATCTTGTTCTTTGACTCTGCTAAGGGTGGATGGCAGAGAATAACTGCAGTTAAAAAATAACAAAATCTGATGGATACTTTTGAAAAAGCCTCTAGGAGGCAAAGGACCACTACAGAAACATTGCTAAGAACCACCCAGGGCTCCCAAAGCATCCCACAGTTGCTCAGTGACTGATGATATTGCCTCACAGAATGTTATTCTGCACTGTAAACAAGCACAAAATCACTTAACTACTCAGTGACACGAAATATTCTAAGAAATTTGCCAAAGTGATTAATGTTAATGTTCTTGTTCAGCAAATTGAATGAGATTTAATTGGCACAGCTGCTGAAACTCAATGCATTTGATTTGGCCTTGATTTACAAAATATGTTATCATGAGCCTCCTCCTTCTTTCACTGCAAACCTCCACAGCCTCTGCTAAGCACATTGCTCAGTGAATTACTGGTCTTAAATGCTAGAGGCTTTTTATTCTCCACTCAGTAAGACCTCTAAAAGGGCCCTTTAAAGTGTGAATACCTGTCCCAAAGGATTTGTTCTTCTTTCCTAACCACAAGAGGTTTAAATGTTACTTTTCAATGTTTTTCTTATACTTTGTTACATTATACTCTTTTGACAATAATTTGTCTCTTATTATTCTTAAAATTCCCCTTACTTTTGAGTTTGGATAGAGAAAGTGCTGCAGGATACATGGTGTACCATGGTCCAGTCTCAACCCATGGACAACCCAAGAAAAAGGGGCTTTAAACACCTGGAAGAGCAGGGCTTTATGTCTCAAAAATCAGTCGAGTTACTTGTTACATAAGTTGTTTTTAATAGCTGTATCTTGAACATAAAACATGTTTTTTTTTCCAAAGCATATGTGACATTGGGAGTAGCTTGGTTTATCTAACACAAAATGAAACTGATTTCTTTACAATTTAGTTAAAGAAAAAAAGAAGTGGGAAGTCAGGTGGGATCAGGTTACTTAAAGCAGGAGCACCTGCTTGATGACTTAACCTTAATTGCCATCAATTGGTTGAAGCACAGGAGTTGGCTGCCTCACTTGTATCCATCCCTCCACCCTCTCCCCACCCACCCTGTGCAGGGAAGCTTTGATCCCTGCTCTGGACTGTTTCCCATTATTCTCTGCAAGAAATACCTCGTACACCCAGCTGGTCCCAAAACCCTGTCCCAGCAGTGCAGACAGGGGCTGGTTTCTGGGAGAGCTGCAGTGGTGCATACACCCAGCTGGTCCCAAAACCCCTGTCCCAGCAGTGCAGACAGGGGCTGGTTTCTGGGAGAGCTGCAGTGGTGCATACACCCAGCTGGTCCCAAAACCCCTGTCCCAGCAGTGCAGACAGGGGCTGGTTTCTGGGAGAGCTGCAGTGGTGGAAGCCATGGGCAGTGGTGCCCACTGCGAGGGGGATTTGGCAGAGCAGGTTCCAGAGGACATCGTACCCCAAACCAGAGGAGAGCAGGGGGAGTGAGGATGGAGCTGCAGCAGAAAGGGCAGCCACAAAGCAGGGGGAGATCTCAGCCCCACGGGTGTCACATGGGGGGCTCCCTGGGACAGAGGTGGAAGCAGCCTTTGGGGCATTTGGCAGGGTTGGTGGTGGCATCTGTGCCAGATCATGGGGAATTCTTGTGTTCTCTCCTTTGTGCATCCTTGTTCTCTCCTGTGCATCTCCTTCTCTTCCTCTCTGCATCTCCAATGGTCATGCTGTAAGATGAAAAAATTCTGGGATCCCTCCCTAAGTGCAGGGGATGTTTTCCTAGAAGGAGATCATGCATTGAGGATACAGCACCAGAGATTTCTCTTGGCTTCACCTGTGCTGGAGATGGATATTTTCTTGAAAAGTTATTCTGTGTTTAATGAGTTCCAGCATTTGATGTGTTTGTTTATGGCAAAATATTGCAGCCTCAGGTGCTGGCTGAAGGAATGTGATGCTCCCAGTGCAATCCTGCTGGCAGTGGGATGCACTGGGGGGCTGGATGGGCTGCAGGTGCTGGGCTGGGGGCTGCAGGTCAGGTGGGAGTCCTGGCTTGGCTGCCCCTGGGCTGTCCCAGCAGGGGTGATCCATCAGTGCCATGAGCCTGCTGGCTGATACAGGGCTCCTGAGAAGAACATGGTCCTGGGTGATACATCAAGTGATAACTCTCTTTGATTCCCTTCCAGGATGTTATTTATCATGACTTTTTTTCCTTTCACACTTCAGCACTTTCCCTTTGTCCCCTGTGTGTGCACAGTGTCAATGTCACCAGTCCTGCAGCTGGTGTCCTCCGTGCTGGTGACAAAGGGGGCTCAGGGGGGATGTCCCTGCTCACAAATGTCTCCTCAGCTGCTCTGTAGCTCAGGGGACAAGTGTCAGCCTAAAGGGTGGTGCAGAGACTGGGGAGCACAGCCAAGGAGAAAGATCCTGTCTTCACAGAAGGGTATACTGAGACAAAAGAGATTTATCAGGTTGTCATTTGTGAAGGGGGGAGAGGGAAGATAATTCCCATCTGGGTAGTAAAAAATGCCTCTTACCTGAAGACAAACTATTTTGTTTTTCTAGACTGAAGGTTGCAATGAGTATTAAAAGTTAAAAAATTATATAGGTATTTTAAACTTGGTTAGAAAACAGCTGCAAACCCTCATCTCAAAGGAGACCTGAATAAAGAAAACTGTATGATCTTTTAGTGCTGTGTGCAAGAGAAGAACACTTCATTTACTGAAGTGGGGTTCTTCTCAAAAAAAAAAAAAAGTGAGCAATCACTCAGCTTCCAGTGTCCTGGGGAAGTTTTGGTGTCTGTCACAGTGATTTTAACATTGTGACTGTGGTCTAAACAATTTCTCTTATGCAGCAACTACCTGGGAATAATTAACCCAAATTAATCCCTCTCTGTTTTTGTGTGTTTTATAATGTCTGATTGCTATGTTTGATAGTTAATATGGCAAACAGTTTTTCAGAAAAATGGAATTAGAAAGTCCTAAAAATGTATGTTAGAAAATAGCATCAGCTTTCTCCAGACTCAAGTAGCAGATATAAAGGATTCTTTCTGCCCCAGCAGGTGCTTATCTAGTGATAATTCAGGTTTTGCCAGGTGTGTGGCTGGAGATATTAGATATAATCAGACAGCTTCCCCATGAGACTCTCTATGTGCTTTATTACAATGCCTATGCAATTTTTCAACCCCTGTATCTAGTTAATTTTGCACTTCCAAATGCATGCAGCAATTTGAGTCAGCGCGGGGTAAATGTCTGTTTTCTGTGGTGCTGGCAGGGTGCAATTGTCCCCAGGCTGTGGGAGCAATCACTCCAGAAAAATCTCTTTGAATTCGTGGCAATGGGAGGAAAGAGGTTGAGGAACCTGATGGGATTTGGCTCGGGATGTGCCATACAGAGCACTGGACTCTGGGGGTCAGCACAGCCAAATAAATGAGCATGAGCCTGGCTAGCAAGAGCCTTTTGTGATTCAGGGTGACTTCCTGAAAACAGTATTTGGGGGAAAAGTAGAAATATTTTCTTCTCAAGCAGTGCAACTGCACGATTCCAGCATCTGTGTTGTATTTTGCATGTAGATTAGGATGAAAAGTACTGTGACACAAATTCTTCCTGCTCTCTTCTTCAGTGTCATCATATCTGAGCCTCACATTTGATGGCACACATTAAAAATAAGCTGCAGACAAGAAGCTGGAGTTTTTAAGGGCTGTTTCTTTTAAGCCATGTACTTTGTCATCTCTTTTCTAGCAGGAGGTGCCTGAAGCTGCAGTGAGCTGAGCAACAGCTGACGTGTGGGGGAGCATTTGACTGATCTTAGGGGCAAAACCTGTGCACTTGGAGTTGCAGTCTTAATTAAGCCTTAACATTGGCTGCCTGTGAGCTCTTGGGGGTGTCATGAACTGTTTTGTGAACTGAACTGTGTAAAAGACACTGGGGAGCTGGAGTGGGTCCAGAGAAGGGCAGGGGAAGGGTCTGGAGCACAAGTCTGATGAGGAGCAGCTGGGTGGGCTCAGCCTGGAGCAAAGGAGGCTCAGGGGGGACCTTGTGGCTCTGCACAACTCCTGACAGGAGGGGACAGCTGGGGGGTCGGGCTCTGCTCTCAGGGAACCGGGACAGGATGACAGGAACAGCCTCAAGGTGTGCCAGAGAAGGTTTAGGTTGGATATCAGGGAAGAATTCACAAAAAACACTGTCCAGCCCTGGCACAGCTGCCCAGGGCAGCGGTGGAATCATGTCTCTGGAGGGATTTAAAAGATGTGCAGATGTGGCAGTTGGGGACATGATGTAGTGCTGGGGTAACAGCTGGACTTGATGATCTTGGAGGGCTTTTCCAACCTAAACAATGTCATGATTTACCCCACGTCACAGTTTGACTCTCTGCTAATTCTAGTCCCCTCAAGAAACTCAAAGCAGGGATCATCCCTTACTGATGGAGACAAAAAGAGGGAGGTTTAGGGTCTCTCTCCAGCTGGGACATGCCAAAGATGCCTGGGAGAAATTTGGTTTTTTGCCTCCTGTATAATGATTGAATCCTGCCAAAGCTGCTGATCCTTGAGTGCAGGTGCCAAGGAAGGAGGAGTGGATGCTGCTCTCCAACAGCTGATTTCTGAGATTCAAATCTAATGGAAACAACATTTAAATTTCAAGTCTCAATGACATTACCTACAAGCTACTCAGCTCTGTAAGTAGCATTTAGTAATTTCTGGATGTCAGAGTATGATTTTATTGAGCAGGTACAGTTGGTAGCAGGGCAAACAACTACTCTTGGTAGAAATCAGAGCCAGCCTCTTGTTTGTTTCACTCTGCCTCCTACCTCGAGGACTTTTTTATTTGAAACTCATGGAATAAGGCCCCAGAGGTTATGAGCATCTCCCTTTTCTATCATGACCCACAAGTGGGCACTGCCTAGGAAGGCACTGATTGCCTGTGCTGTCACTGGCTTGTTGATGAACCAGAAAAGCTTCTATTACTTTATGGAAATGAGACTGAGACTTACACAAGAGCTTGACACCATGCCATGTTTTTAATTAGTTTTTTTGAAAAGATATGTGAGTTGAGACACGCACACGCCGCTGGTTCTTAATGTGGCTGTTAAGGGGCAGGTCCTTGGTTCTGAAATCTGTCTTTTTGCAGTGATCTCATTTTATAATTACCATTTAAACAAATCAGGAAGATTCCTCTAATTCTGCCCTTTCTAGAAAATACCTCTTCAGCTGGCCTGCTTCTTTCAATGAGAGATTATCTGGATTTGTTCACAAGCAAATGTAAAAGTAAATGGTAAAATCAAGATCAGTTCCTTGATTATTTGTACAGCTAGTTTTAGTGCTAACTGAGCCCTTGCAATTAAATATTTTTCCTTGACATTTTTAATCTTATGAAGCTACAATAGATTCCCCAAATCTTGTGATTTATGGATAGAATTATTAGTGGAACCCAGTCCTATTTGTGGCTTCTTGAGGGAATCATTAACATTTTTTAAGACTTTTTCTTTTCTTTTGTGTCAGAAAGCAGCTTTACATAGGCAACTATATGTGGAAAAAATATAACCTGCTCCATTGCCTGATCACCTTAAAATGTCCCCTGAACTGTTCAATTTCAAATTGTGACAGATTACCAGATGACAGTTTGTTTCATCACCTTTGATAAATCCAGCTTTAATTAACCGACATTTTAATGGTTCCTAAGTGACCACAGGCTTTAGTATAACTAAATTTAATTTAATTTGTTGGGCATGATTCTGCACTGGGGAAGTCCACAGCCAAGCCTGTGTTCTCATCCCTGCTGCAGCAGTGCCAGCCCACAATCCATCACTCACAAGTGTCATTAAGAGCTGGTCCAGAGCCCACCTAAAAGCTGGGTAGGGACAGCAGGAGGCTTCACCAGCTCTCCATGTGACTGCAAATTTGTAAATAACTGGGAAGTCAGGGTGGTTGGTTTATTTATTTAAAAGAAAAGGCACATTCCCTGTAGGAGTGGTGCCTGGCAGAGGATGTCACCTGGGGGTGTCCCTGCTGTGGCACTGAGGGTCCCCTGCACACCAGCACAGCTCCCTCCTCCCTGGCTCAGTTCAACACCAGCCCCAGCCAGCCACAGAAACTCCCAAGGACACCAGGAAAGTGCTGGTTTGTAACATGGCACATCCCTGAGGCTGGTTTTTAAAGGGATCTGGAGGAAAAGCACCACAGCCCAGTGGATACCTTTGAACTGCCAGATCCATGTGATGGTGAGGTGACACTGAATCCTGCCTCTTGCAGAATTCAATATTTGAACAACCTTTCTTCTCTAAACCAGCTATTATCATCTTAGAATAATAACCATCTCTCTTTCACCAAATATGTTTTCCATCCTGCCTCTGGGCTCCAATGTCCAGAGAGACACTTCACCTGCTCTTCTAGTGCAACTCATATTTGTCCTGTTGAATGAAGCTGTCTGCAGTTTGAAAGTACACAGATGTGCAGAGCATAAGCTGTACAAATGTTAGCACTTGAGTTTGAAGGCCTCTACTAAATTGGCCTACCTATATTTGCATGTGTGTTTACTTAATTCCTTTCTTCTTCCTTAATTCCAAATATATTCAGCATGCCAGGGGAATATTTCTCTGTTTTACCTGCTGGCAGGGCATCTGTATCACTTCCCACCTGAAAATGGCATTGCATCAATCTCTACCTGTTGCCAAAGATATTGATTTACTAAGAAGCTAAAATACTGTGTTTAGAACACAAAATTTAATTTAGTAATCTTAAAAAAAAAATGCTGTACTTGATACCTTAGCTGTTCTGCTCCCTATGCCTCTAGCTGGAACATGTCCAACTATTTTTATTTTTATAAGCCATGTACTTGTTGTTCTCAGTGGTCACAGAGCACAGAAATGGCAGTGATCTGGTTTGATGTGTTATGTTTATACAGGACTTTTTTGTTCTGATGGTGCTGTATGGAAGCTTTTATAAAACTGACACAGATTGAGACTTCACTTTTATATCATAGTTCTTGAAGGGTGTCTGGAAGGGTGGGGGAATCTCATCAAAACCCTGCTCTGCAGGCAGGTACTGCCCAGAGTTTTAAAGATAAATGGTGTGACACCCTATTTATAATGAAAGATGATTTGGTGATCTTACCCTGGAAGGGCTGGATAGACCCTGCCAGCCCTGATGTGGTGGCTTTGCTGTGTCTGGACTCATCACCTGCAGCACTTGGAGAGCTGCTCTGAGCTCATAACCTCCATGGCTGTGTCCATCCTTCACCTCCCTCTGCTTGTCTGTCTGTCCTCCTGGCCACTTCCAAAGGGGTTTATTTAAAATGGAATTGGAATATAGAGGAATTATGCACAACCTGGCAATGCAAGGCACTGCCAAGAGCAATGGAATAACAAAGACAAGTTGGTTACAGAGGCCTGGCAAACAGGAGAATTAACAAACTCAGCTGCTGCCAGAAGTGTTTCAGCCAGTGAAACTCTTACCCCAGGGGCCAAGAAGCCCCTATGGCAGCAGATCCCAGTTTCTCCAGCCATGCAGGAAGGAAGGTGCTCACCCAGCCACCCTCTGCAAAGCTCTTTCGTGGTCCCTCTGAAGGCCATTCACTATGCCCAGCATGTACTGAAATTACAGCTAAATAAGTACTAATATTAATTTAATTTAACTATTACCTGAATGTAGCAAGGATTTAAAGGAAAAATTGATTTCTTGGCCTTTGTGGTGTAATATTGCTTCTGCAAACTCTTCAGCAGAGGATAGGGAGCCCTGGCAAGATTCTAAATATTGCTAAATGCTGCCTTTAACCATGCAATGTCTTAGCACACAGAGGATGAAATTAATGAATCTGATGATAATGAAGGTATACCAGAACAAGATGAGTGCTGTGCCTAGAGGTTAATTATCAAGTAATTCAAGGGAGGCTGCCTTTATAAAATTAAGATTTGTGATAACATTCTTTGTTGGTTTGCTTGGTCTGGTTTTTGGTAGTGGGGGGCCACAGAGGTGGCTTCTGTGAGAAGCTGCTGGAAGCTTCCACCATGTCCAGCAGAGCCAGTCCCTGATGGCTCTGGAGATGGACATGCTGCTGGCCAAGGCTGGGCAATGAGAGAGGTTGGTAACACCTCTGTGATAACAGATTTGGGAAGAAAATCAAAACAAAGTGGGGCAGAGTTTTTTTCCTAGCCAGAGAAGAGGAGGAGGTGAGAACATGTGAGGGAAACAACCTGGAGACACCAGGGTCAGTGGAGAAGGAGGGCAGGAGGTGCTCCAGGGGCCAGAGTTGGGATTCCTCTGCAGGCCCTGGTGAGACCAGGGTGAAGCAGCTGAACCCCTGCAGACCATGGGGATCCACAGGGGGATGCAGAGACCCACCCAGAGCCCCTGGGGATCCATGGGGATGCAGAGATCCACCCNGGGGATGCAGAGATCCACCCCCAGCCCATGGGGATCCAGGGGGGGATGCAGAGATCCACCCCCAGCCCCTGGGGATCCATAGGGATGCAGAGATCCACCCCCAGCCCCTGGGGATCCATAGGGATGCAGAGATCCATGCACAGCCCCTGGGGATCCATGGGGATGCAGAGATCCACCCCCAGCCCCTGGGGATCCATGGGGATGCAGAGATCCACCCACAGACCCTGGGGATCCATGGGGATGCAGAGATCCACCCCCAGCCCCTGGGGATCCATGGGGATGCAGAGATCCACCCCCAGCCCATGGGGATCCAGGGGGGGATGCAGAGATCCACCCCCAGCCCCTGGGGATCCATGGGGATGCAGAGATCCACCCACAGACCCTGGGGAGGTGCCCATGCCAGAGCAGGCGGATCCCTGGAGGAGGTTGTGACCCAGTGGGAGACTCTATGGAAAAGGGGCCCTGCTGGAGCAGCCTGTCCTGGGAGGGCTGCACCCCATGGAAGGGTGACCCGTGGCACAGCAGTTTGGGGAGGGCTGTGTGCCCCTGGGAGGGGCTCAGCTGCAGCAGGGGTGGTTTGGCTGCTGCTGGTGACAGTGGATCCACAGTGGAGAAGTTGATGCAGAACTGACTCCATGGGAGGGACCCACGGTCTCACAGGGGAGGGACTCCTCTCCCTGAGCAGGGGAAGAAAGTCTTGGTGATGAAGTGACCAAACCCCCATGCCCTGTCTCCCTGCACTGTCAGTGGGAAGCAGGGAGGGGCTGGGGGAAGAAAAGGTGTTTTTAAGGGCTTATTTTACTTCTCATTATCCTCCTCTGACTCTGTTAGTAAAAAATTCACTTTGTACCTCTAAGTTGAGCCTGTTTTGTCCTTGGAGCATTTTCTCCCAGTCCTTATCTCAGCTCAGGAACTCTTGGTTTAATGTTTCTTTCCTCTCCTCTGCTCAGCTGTGGCAGGGGAGGGCGAGTGAGGGGCTCTCATGGGTGCCTGGTGTTGGGCCAGTGTCAAGCCATGACATGTTGTTTGCCTTTACAGAAACCAAAATCCAATACTTAATAAAGGAAAGACAAATTAGATCCTTCACAAAGCAGGTAGATCTGGTTAGCTGTGTTTGCTGTCCAGAAAAGCCTGGCATTCTGCAGCCTGGAACACAGGAGAGCTTGCTTGACATCCTTGGCCAAGGCAGGTGAGTGGATGGAGTTTGGTGACAGCCCCTGGTACAGGTACCCCAGCAGTGGGGGGAGCTACAGGGTCTGGATCAGTAACTCTGAATTCTGGTGAAGCCAGAAGGTGACTGATGAGCAATTGCACACTGTGGAGGAGAGTCTGAGCTGGGGGCTGGATCTGTGCCTGCTTTTCCTGGCCACAACATCCACCAGCTCACTTTCACAGCACATCCTCCAAATTTCGTTACCCAGTGACTCTGGGGAAGGGCAGGGAGGGGTGAGGTGAGACATGAGAGAATTGTTTTGCCCAGAGGTAGGGTCTGCTCACACGTGGGGAGGGAGGAAGGAAGACCAGACCTCTGTGAAACAGATGAGGTCAGTGTGTAGAAAACATAGTTTGAAAAAAACTGTGAGAGTATAAAAAAATGGGAAAAAAGTGAGTAAAACATCTGGAAGTCAGTGAAACTCCTCCAGGTCATAGAAAGAAGAAGAGACACAGAGTGTTGTGAGCTGTAGTGGTTTGAAAGAAGCCAAAAGTAGGGCAGGAGTGCAGATGTCTGAAAATGAAGACTTTGCAAGAGGAGGACTCAGCAAATGAAAGGAAATTGAGTTGTTTGCCATAGAAGATGGTGGTTCTGGGAGTAGCAGCCTTGGTTGGGCTGTCCTTGGAAAAACTGTGGCTGCAGGGCTGGTAGCTGAGCTCTGAATGAGGCAGAAATCTGCATGCAGTTTCAATTTCTAAAAGCTCATACTTCAACTGATTTCAATGCTGGAATAAGCATTTGGAGTTTAATAGAAATACACTTCTGAAGGCTGGGAAACCTGAGCAGACATTCCTGGTTTGGAATAAAGTCACTGCTCCTGTAACACTGAGTTAGTCAAGGATTATTTTGGCCATTAAAGGAGACTGAAACCCTCAGGAAAAGGAGTTTTTTTCCACCACAAGATGGCATCAGTTTTGCAGAGATAGGCTTGCAAAAGGACCTTAGGCTGGAGACAAGAATGGATTTAAAATAAAAACAACATTCTAAAATTGATATCAGACTGGTACGAGCCAACTATTTGTCTCACAAGCATCTCTTGGAAAACTGTGTTACCTGAAAGCTTATTTTGGGTGCATAAAATGAAGGTCCCGCTGATCAGATTAGCCAGTGCAGCTGCTGATTGTGATCCTACTGGCATGAACCAAATTTTGCCTGCAAATGCTTTTCTGCTGTTCGTGCACATCAGATCTAAGTGAGTTTATATTTCCCTCATAGGCCTTCTAAAGCCTTTCAGTTGTTTGCTGTAAGCTAGCAACAATATTTACCCTCATTTAAAGCTCATCTAATGTGTTCTAGAGGTCTTTATTGTGGCTTGCTTTATAGAAATCCTCATTTACATGTTCGATGCTGTACATGTGTATTTTCCAATCCTTTTTCAGGGCTCTGTTTTGACTCTGTGCAGCCTCATAAAGTTTTTTTGAGGCAAAATCCCTCTAAATACTTGGGTTGCTTCATAAATCTGTGAACATCATCAGATGGACTGTGATTTATATTAATTGATATAATTTTGTAGTTATTATTGTAAATCCAGTAGTAACCTACTATTAAACTCAGAATATATTGGTACTTCTTGGACTTCTCTGTTCAGAGTTTTGATTTTTTTTTAAATTTCATGTTATGAAAGATGTCCAAAATCCTGTTTTGTACCATAGATACGTGCTATTTTCTAAATAGAGGCTCTTTACTGCATTCCAGGATGGCCACACTCCTCTAAAAAGAGCTAAAAAAAAAAATAAAAAAAAAAATATTACTTTCCCTTTTTTTCCTTTATCTTTTTTTTTTCTGATTTTGTCTTAAAAGCAGCACTTCTCAGAGTCACACTGGAGACTGTAACTCACGGTGTCACAAGGTTATGACAAGGCATTTGGAGATTTATCAAGTGCCACCACAGGTTCTGCTTTGCCATGTTTTACAACTTAGAGCTGCCAAAGGCTTATTTCTTTCAACTGTTGTGTGTGTGTTGCTTTGGCTTTCATAAAACTCTCAAGATTCATGTTTTGTTTTCTTGTTTTTAGAAGGAGTCACAGGCTTTCATGTGTGCTTGTGGTGGATAGTGAATTGTCTTGGAGCCCTTCCACCACCAGCAATGTACAAAGCAATGCACAATAATGTTCACCTTTTGTTCCTCCTGCAGCTCTCAAGTTTGTCCTGGAGCATAAAGTGCCTTTGTAAGGGCTGCTGTAACTGTGATGGTCGTGTTTGACCTTGCATGTAGTTCACACAGACATTCAATGGGTGTTTGAGCCAGCAGGCTTCCAAACTTGGCGTGGGATTGCTGTTTATTACAGCATCTCGTCCCTTAAAAAGCAAACCCAAGAGGTATTGCTTGACTTGATGTGTGTTTTTGGTGTGGCTGATCCTGGAGGATTGAACAACATTAGACTGAGGGACAGAGAGGAAGAAGGGCTTTTTCAAAACGAGCCACTCCCTAACAATTACACCACAATTAATTTTGTGTAGATGGTCTCTGACAAAACTGCCAGGTTAGCACTTCAAACTGCCCAGGAGGTGGCTGTGTCCACAGAGCAGCCCCAGGGCTGCTAATGAAGGAGTTAATTACCCTGCTCTGAGAGGCACTCCAGGGCTGAGGCACTGGGGGGGTTTCATGCTGCTCTCAAGATGTTTCATCTCTTCACCATTTTGCACCAAAAGCTGATGGAGCACCAAAGCAATGACCTTGTCTGTGCCTTGGACAGTGCTGCAGTACCCTGGTCCTTTTCCCATGAGGATTTGCTCAGCTGGCCCCTAACATACCCCCATGGTATCTCCTGCTAGAGCAGATTTGAGAGAAGAAAGTGTTCATTTCTGGTGTCAGTTACCCTCCTTCCTGTAAGCAGAAATGTTCCTTTTAACTTTTTTTAACTCCCCAGGAGGTAGGGTTTTTGTCTTTTGATCTTTGAAATGTTTGACAACTCATGTTACCAGACTTTTGTTTGAAATGTGCTGGAAATAAGTCTATTATTTTTCCTTCAATACAACCTTTCTTTCATAGACCATTTTAGCTTCTTAATCATGTAGAGGTAGCATATCATTATACCTTTTGCCTCTACATGTCCACTTAATTCTTTTTACTCTTTTTAGTTCAAGGCATTTCTTAATTAAGCCTTCATCAAATTATTTTAAATATTTCTTTCCTCTACATTTTTAGAAAAGTAGATAAGAAATTAAGAAGGCAAATGATCTAATTTCAAACCTTGTCTTTTTGGCATCAAAGCTCTTTGACAGAAAACCTGCAGGACCCAAGAGCCTGGTGTATGAGGGCAAAGTCTCCAGCAACTCTGCACATGTTTTAGATACTGTTTGTGGTAGATTTAGCTTTATTTCTGCAGAAGCACTGCCCTTCTCCTTGGGCAGACTGTGCACAACCTTGTGTTTCATGGCATGACAACTCACTCTGGTTTTATATTAGTTCTTTACTATTGGTTGTAGCAAGGAGCAAGTGCAAAGCTTCTGCTCCTGGCCCTGTTCTTGGCTGTGCATTTCCCTCCTGGCTAGGAGGCACCTGATGGATAATGTCTTTGAAAAGGTACCCCTCCTTTTCTGACACTATACAGTATATACTGACACCTGCCAATCCCCTGTGCTATTAAATACATGTTCATATTGACATCATAAATTGCCTGTGTTGGATCTGTGGTATGAGGCAGGGCAGGTAATTTGACTCTTCCCTCTCAACATTCAGCTTTTATTAATTTTTTTCTTTAACTCCATTTGGATAGCTGTACTCTCATACATAATGTATTCCTAAAAATGTATTCAAGTTTGAGCTGGCTGAACATGGTCCCCAGAGTTAGAATCAGTGCTACTTACAACCAAATAATCTAATGGGTTACCCCTGTGTGGGAGATGCTGGGGCTATGGGAATGGATTTCCTCCTGACTTGGAAAAGTGAAGCTGCACTTCAAACATAATGGAAGGATTCCTGGAAGTGTTTCTGGGCTTCAGAGAAGGAAAAGAAGTGCTTCATCAAGCCTGAGCAATGCATTTGCAGCACAGTAATGTACAGAGAAAGGAAAGAGGCACCGTGCTGAGGGAGAGGATGCAGGTACTGAGCCCAAACAGGCTGGGAGCTCAGATTTGAAACAAGAGGAACTGATGGAGCTGCTTATCTAGAAATGAAAGTAATAGTAAATTAGATGGAATTCAAGGGATTTGAACCCAAATGCACTTAGAAGTTCAGCTGGATTTGGGTAGAAGCTTCTGGGCTGGCACAGGGTCTGCAGGGTGCTGTTTGCACTGCAATCCTGTGTGCAGTGACCTGCAGCTGCTGCTGCTGTAGCATGAGCAGTCCTTAGAGAATTGTTAAGATTCAAAAAGGGCATAGGCCTCCTTTAAAGCCTTCACAGCCTGAGGTTTTGCATTAAGCAGTTTTTGGGGAGGCACCATGTGGGTGTGATGACCATGAGTGGTGCTGGCTTCTCTGTCCCCAGGAAGCTCCCCTGGAGTGTCCTCAAGGAAGTGGAGGAGAAGGACTAACAGATCCCTCTCTGTTAACCTTCCCTTGCACTCTGGGTTGCTGGAGATGGGGCTGCTCTGCTGGAATTGTTGTGGTGTTTTTCTCTGTTGTGAATAAGGGAGGAAAGCCTTTTCATCCAACGAAATGATCTTTCCATGTTGATCAGCAAGGGCCTTGGCCAGTCTCTGAATTCTTGGAACTGACTTTAAAGAGAGAGATATGCATATGTTTGTGATTATTTTACACCAGCATTATTTTGTAATGGGATTGTTGGCAGAAGCTGTTATTGGGAGTTTTCCCTGTCTTAATTTAAACTGAGACTCATCAAATTAAATTGAACCAGAGAATGAGGCATTCTCAGTTCAATATCCTTCCTCTCCTTCTTCCTCCTCTGCTCCCAGTCCCACACATAATGTGAGTCTCAGAGTCCCTTGGCCAGCAGCCCTGCTCCAGGCCTGACAGAATTTTCTCTATTTGTGAGAACAAAAGCTGTAGTGAGCCCAGAGCAGTCCCCTCAGACTGGCAGCATGCACAGAGCAGGCAACAGATGCTGGCATTTTTTGTAAACCCAAAACCTAATTATGCTTGGAGCAGTCCCACAAGTCTGGGGAAAAAAACCCCTCCAATATGATTTATGGATTCCAGTCATCACTGCTGGGTTTTAAAGCAGCAGAATACGTTTTTCAGTGTTCTTCACTTTCCTCAACCTCAGGAAAACAGGCAGGAGTGAGTGGGGATGATGATGAGTTTGGTGCCTTCCCACTGTAGGCTGTGTTGGGGCACTCCACATTGCCAGAGGGAAGCTGAATTCTCACTGGGGCATGAAACAGGGAGCCTGGCATTTAGCAGGCATGCAGGTGTGGCCCCAGCAGCTGCATTTAGTGGGTGTTTAGGGCTGCTTCCAGAGTGCTTTTAAGGATATCTGTCATATTATGATGTCAAAATCCAGTGTGACTTTGTACAGCTTATTATTTTTGCTGTTTCAGAGTGTTTTCATCTATATTGAACAGACAATTTATTTCTAGTTTTCGTCTATATTGAACAGACACTTTATTCTTACCATGGTACCTGCCTTGCAAGTGGATAGCTGGAGAACCTTGACCCTTTTATGATCCAGGCTTCTAGAGATCCAGAGATCCAGATCCAAAAAAAAAATGAAAACTGCCTTTCACAAAAACATAAATTATAAACTGAATAGCAATTTTTTCCCCCATCAGGACAAAATTTGTGTATGCCTGAAGCAGGAGAAAAGCTACCTAGAGGAGAAGCAAAGAATTTACCAGAGCCTTGGAAGGACTGGCTCTGATACACCTCCAGTTCAACTGGACTAACAGCCCATGGCAGCTTTTGGACATCTTTTGTGTCTCTACAGATCTCATTTTAGGTGCAAAAGAAATGTTTTGCCTGTGAAGACTAAAGAAAAAATATATTCTGTGTGCTCTGCTTGTGGATGATGGGGAAATGTTGTAGTCCGTAGGCAAGTTCATTGCAATTGTACTTGCAAAACAGTTTAGCCACAAGCAGAAAGTAGAACAGTGGCTTTGGGGTGTAGAGGAGATGAAGGGCTGTGGAAACTGGGCTCCCAGGGATAGCTGAGAGGAGTCTCTGTGTGCTGGGGAGGTCTGAAATCCACCACGATGGTGTGGACATCTCCAGCACAGGCTGGATCTGGAGGCCTGACAGACAACAGCTTCTGGCATGAGGACTTCTGGCACAATCATCTCCTGCTCCTTTGGGAGTTTCAGGCCCCTGAGAGCTGATGTCACTCAGATGTAACTGAGGCAGGGATGTGAATTTCAGAGGGTGTTGGCAGTTTGTAGAGGGCTGAGCTCTGACTGGAGCTGACACTCCACACTGGTTGTGAACCTGCTCCCCAGGCTCCTGTTTGCCCAGGAAAGCTCTCTCTGTGTGGATTTGTCTGTGGTGGTGCTGTGGTTTGGGTAACAGGTTCTTTTGAAACAATCCTGTGGTTGTCCCCACTTCTCGTGCCCTGGTTTCCATGGCAGAGCCATCTCTGAGTGCTCAGAGCAGGATCCCTTCAAATGCACCCAGCTGGGTACTGGGAACATGCTCCAGTCCCCCAGTGCATCCAGAGAAGGGCTGCTCTGGCACAAACCCCTGGAACATCTGTGGTTGGCCCATTCCCCAGCACCAGGGGTGCCACACTACCCATGCCATGCCATGCCATGCCATCCCATCCCATCCCATCCCATCCCATCCCAATCTGCTCAGGTGCAACCTCAGCTCTGGGAAAGCTGATGCTGAGACGACAGTTGGACAAAGCACCATCAGTCTTTTTAGCACCCTGGCATGATTTGTTACAGCTGAGTCCTTCCAGCAAATCCTGAAGATTTTCAGCAGCTCTAAGCTTTTATAGCAAATCAGATGTTTCCATCTGGCTGACCGGTTATAAACACACATTTCTCAAGTTGGATTGTTATGCTGTGTTGGCATGAAAAAGAAAACCCACGATGAGCAGTGGAGTGTTCATCTGTGTCTGCTCTTGATGACTTGTGCCTCTTGCAAATGAACACAAATAACCAGGAAAATCAGTTTGCATGTGAAATCCCAAAGACAAAAACTCGAGCACAACAAAGAAACAGGTTGGTGTGGGGAAATGTTGAAGGAGGCTGAGCACAATTGCTGCTCTGAGAGAAACATTCTAGAGCAATAAAGCTTATGGAATATTGATAGGGAGCTGCCTGGATTTTAGAACTGCCACCATCCACCAGTCCTGTCAGGGTGATGGGACTGACTTTCAGCATCTGTATTCAAAAGTATTGATCTGGACCTTCAGTGTAAGCCTTCACCCAGGGATAAGCCACACTAATTAATTTTCCTCATTTCTTCTGAATCTAGGTAATTTAAGAAATGTCTTATTGATTGTGATTTTGATAAGTTAAATTTGTGTTCTGTGTGCTGTGAACATAATGAGAAGGGTTTGCCATTAAGGGCTGCTGTGGGTGGTAGTGTGGTGGTATTGGCTGTGGGAAAAGAGAAATACTCCACTTACTGCTCCCTTCCACTTGGTTGCTGACATTTTTATTGCTTTTGTGCCTGTTGTGGGTATTTTGGATGGATTCAATGATCACAACTAGAAAGGATGTGAAGTACTTTTGCCACTAAAATCTAGCAGCATATCTACAGTGCAGTCATAGCAGATTTAGGAGATCTTAACTCTAAAACAGATTTACAGCGAAGTTCCACTGTGTTCCATCAAACTCTGAATTTCTCCAGTTTAAGGTATGGAAAGGATACAGCTAGGGAAGAACCTGGATTTGGTTTGCTGTGGCTTGGCTGGTCTAATGCCTAATCTTTGGTGATAGTTGATATTAACCTCTCCCCTAGCAAGTGTGTGATTTTGGACCATTTGAAGTAGAGAACCTCTGAGGTTCTAATGCAATTTATTAGAAAAACATTATTCCACAAAGGAGTGAAATCAATTGAATGAGCAATTCATATTTAATCCTCTGTCCTCCCCACCCACCCTCCACCCACCCTGTATAAGAGGGAAGTCTGGAGGAATTCCAGCAAAATGTGGCCTCTGGCTGGCCTGCAGCAGCCATGTGTTAGGCTGATCACCTGTAGGATGTGGAGTGCCAGAGAGAGTGACTGACACATATAATGTGGAATCTTTGAGGAGGGAATTGACTGTGCAGGAGACAACTCTGTCCATGGGACCTTTCAGGCTGCTTGGCAGTCATGAGCTTTTTATAGCAAGCCAAATTTCTTCACCCATCTGCTTGTCTGCTTATGAAAATGCATCCCTCTGGTGCACTTGTTACATTTCATTACTGTTAAATAAAATCAAAAGTCAACATACCTTGGCCACTGGCTTAGTCACCTGTGTCGGATTTTGGTGAGGTGCATCTCCTATCAAAAGCACACAGATGTTCTGGACATAAACATCACCCCCTGTTACAGCTACCAGGTCTCTAATCATGGAGTCAACTTCATTCATGATGAGTGTAAAGGTAATGCACACCAAACAGCAGCTGCACTGGGAAGTTTTCCAAGTGGAAACGTGATGGATACGTGATGCAGATGTTGTCTTTCATGAACAATTACATTTCCCTTGATTACACTCTCTTGAGAAGGAAAACCAGAAAAGGAAGCAAATAGTAAACTTTTTTCCTGATTGCTTAAGTGCCCTGCACAGAATAAGATGCAGTAAAAACGTTTGAAGGGAAATGTTAGAGATGAACTTACTCAGGCCTCAGATATTCTGTATATCCAGTCAATCTCATGGCTTAGCAATCATTTGCACTCCCTCTCCAGTGCTTCTGGCTTGGTCCACTCCTCACAGTGGAAAGAGGAGCACAACAGTCCTGATCTCTAGGGGCAGCCTAAATAGCCTGCTCCAATTTTGTCTTGTTATCTTTAAAGTCTTAAAAATTAAGAATGCATTTTATTGTGCTCTGTGTAAGCAGTCAGCTCCCAGTGGGAAAGTTAATTAAAATAGCCAATGCATCATATTACCAACCATCTGAGTAGTGCTCAGTGCTCTCTTTTTTATGGCCTCCTGAACATAATTCAGGTTGTGCAGATGCAGGTGCACACAGCCAGAGAGGCTTTTAAGATGCTCTTAGTTGTAGGTTCATCACCTGTAAAAACACAACTATTATTTATTGCAAAGACAAAAATGTTGGGTCTAGCCCAATACTGTGCTAAAGAATAAGACACAAACAGTGAAACTGTGACTTAGATTAAACACTAAGCCCCCTTCTCTTTCCTTTTTCCTTTCTGTTTCCTTGTATTGAATTATTTTCAAGTTTCCAGGCTCTCTTGCTTGAGGTTAAAGGGGCCCAATTCCATTTTGTTTTTCTTTCTGTACCTTTTCATCATCTTAATGGTTTTTCTTTTTATTTTCTTTCCTTTGCTGGCATTTCTTTAGCTGGTTGGTGTCTAAAGTGGATTGTTAAGAACTGATTTTAAAATTTTTATATAGGCACCAATATCTGCTCCTGATGGCTTCAAAACCCACTTTGGGTGAGCATGTTCTGCCTCCTTATGCTTCCTTTTCGTCTTCTTGGGAACAGTGTCCTCTCCACCCCAGCTGGCTTGCAGCAATTTGGCTGCCACTGGTGAAGCCATTCCTGTGGGTATTTAATTTGGAAAGCACTGTGCTTTTCCTCCACGATGATGGGCAAATAGAAGGGATCCTGTGGGAATGCAAGATGGCACTGTGTACTCATCATATAGAAAAGTCTCTGTGCATGATCCAGTCTTTCAGGTGCTGTTGATGGGACACCAAGCTTTATTTAGCTGGCTTTATAATAAAGTTGTTACCCAAGGCTGTGGGCAGCAGCTCACACCTTTAAATGAGGCAGTACCAAAAGTCAGTACTGCAGTACAGAAATTTCCCCACCCTGCCCACCTAAATCCCATTTTTTCCTTTAAATAACCTCCCATTTTACAATAACAACCAAACCTGAGGCCTCTTCATAATGCCACAGTCCTGCTTTGTGCTGTATTCTGGTACAGTAACTCTCTTTCTGCAGGGGGTATCTTAGCAGGCTATGACTGTGCTCTATCTGTTTATTTATAGGCTCAGGATTAATGTAGTGTGGATGAAAAACATGTTTACTTATAGGATTGTGACTAATGTAGTGTGTGTATTCTACATCAGTAAACATTAATGAATATTCCTCTGTGAGAGGCTGAATAAGCCACTGGATTGTGTGATTCCCACACAGAAAGGCTGGTGCTGCAGCACTGGCACGGGGGGATTCTGTCTCCAGCACAGCAGGATGGAGCACTGGACCCATTACAGAGGCCAGAAGCTGATGTTCCTTTAATGAATAATGACTTGGGGTGCTGAAATGTTTATTGAGGTTAGCCAGGGGTGACATTAAACCTGTGGGATGGCACCAGTAGCACAGAATCCATTTTTTCATGTAAGTACTGTTCAGATTAAATAACTGCATATTGAATATATTGACAAATAACTGAAGTTGAGTGGTTGGGCACTATGGCAGCAGCTATACCAGTCATCATGAAATGAGATGGAAAGCAGTGAAAGATCTGACAGAAAACAGTGACAGCACAGCACCACCCCCAAGGTGTAGCCCAGCCACTCCACCTCAGCCCACTCCGTGCTGTATTTGCCCATTTGCAGCACACATGCACAGCTGGTTCTCCCAAGCTTTGCAGCATCTTCCTTTTACACAGAAGTCTTGGCAATGCTGGGAAAAGACCTGAATGGGAATTTGAATAAATCACCATAGAGCACAGCTGCATTTATCCCCTTGCAGCAGAGCCAACGGCCACGCTAAGGCAGGAAGGTCTCATGTGAAATGATGTTCCTTGCAGCTCAGCACCTCTGTTATCTCTGTGCAATGCAGATGCCTGCCCATGATTGGCACCCTGTGGCTTCCAGCCCCCAGCAAGAACTGCTGTCTGAGCTATTCTTCAGCTTTCTTTTCCCCTGACAGCTCTCCTTACAGCTTTCCAGCTATCCTACATGTTTGAATTCCTCAAGTAGTTTTGAGTGTGGTTCCTGCAAATTCATCTCAATGCAGGAGCATGGGCTGGTGCTGAATACCCAGGACAGGGGCATGTGTTGTGTTTGAGAGATCAAACTGACATGTTTGTGCATCAAATATTGACTGAGGGAGCTCCACCAGACCCTCCCTAGCTGAAAGGAAGAAGCATTTTTGGCTGTAGCTTGTATTTGCAGATGGTCTGGCTGGCAGACACAGCCTGGGATGGTGGGTGCATCCTTTCTGCACTCTCTTGAGGAGGCTTTAAGCCATGCCTTGTTCTGGCTGTTCTTGCCTCTTCCTTCATCCCTCCCAACTTGTGCCCTCATTGCCAAACCCTCCCAGGTGCAAAATGAAGGAGCCTCCTCCTCGTTCTCCTGACACCACCTTGACTGGGAGTTGTAAAGGGAACACAATGTGCTGGGTAAATACTTGCAGTCCCTGGTCACAGTTTGGGAAAGAAGACAGAGAACTTCCTGCAGGCAAGTTCATTAGATAACCTGCAAGAACAAAAGCTGCCAGCCAGTGACTGTGCTGCATTGGTGCCCCAAAAGGGTTCCTGGGGTTCTGTGTAATGTCACCATGCTCCATTATCCCCATTAATACTTTATCAAGCAGAAAAAGAAAGTTTTCCTTTGAAGTTATACATTAGGAAATCAGCTTATTATGGCATTAAAATAGTGACAATTTTGCTTGGGGGAAAGGGAAGCAGGCAGCCCAACTATAAATACTGCATGGGAGTGATTAATAACTTCAGGAATAAGCAAGTGTTACAAACTAGAAATTTACTTGCTGTGGCCCCTAAAGCTGAACCTGCTACAGCTCTGATCTTGTTAGTTCATTCTTTCATCCTTTCTGAGCCTAATGCAAACCCTTGGGGGAGCACTTCAGGCCTAGATGGTGCCAAGTACTGAGGCACCATAAAAAGAACATTTTCAGAATGATGTGATGGACTAGTTGGGAAAGGAGGCAGAAACATACTGGGCTTAGAGCTAACTTTTTCTATCAATTACTGTAATATGGCAAAATGTGTATATATATTGTATGGTTACAGATTGTCTGGGAAAAAAAAAATCTCTTTGCTAGTGGACACGAAGGAAAGCACTTTGTCTGGTAAGTGTAATAAAAACTGACCAGCACACCATGCTGTAAAGATGAAAAGTGCTGTAAATGTGTCACTACCTGTTATGTGTTTATATGAGAGATTTGTAGCCATTGAGACAAGCTACCCATAGGGAGGACACTGGGAATTTGGGAAAGGGGATTGTGCTTACAGGGGCATTGGACAGACAGATCCTGCTGTAATCCTTCCCATTAAGCACTTTTTTGAGATCTCTGTTATCAGTGGCAAGACAGTACAATCTAAATACAGACTCATTTGGTCTACAGGGTTATCTCAAGTTCCAGGATCAAAATAGGTCTCAGCATGGCAGCTCAGCTCTAACCACAGAGAGAAACCCCCTTTGCTCTCTGGGTCAGTGCAAATGCTGTCACTGAGACTGGGCAAGGGTTTGACACATCTGCTGGAGTAAGGTGGAAAACATTTTAAAACCCTTTAATAAAAACTAGTTGTCCAAGTGCTTTGCAATGAAATCTCTTTTGATGGGTTTTGCTGAGAAGAAAACTTCATGCTGATCAGCTGATGGCAAGTTTAATTTAGTCTGGTGTTCCCTCAGGAGGCCTTGGCTGCCCCATTTCATTAATCCTCTGTGATTTGCTCATTTGGGAAGGACATTTTAGTTGCTGCTTTTTTAGCTACATGTTTGCATAGCTGCTGGCATAACCCCGAGTGGATCTGTCAATAATGACTATTTCATAAACTGTTAACAAAGACGTGTCCTGTGCAGATGTGAGGAAGTGCTTGGGAGTCTCAGACATGAAGCTTTTTCCTGCCAAAGCCTCCTTCCTCTTTTCTCAGCCCAGGTCTGCCCCCTGCTCTTCCCTCATGTCCCCAGTATTGTTCTGGGAAGAAAAAACAACATCTTTATAGGGATTTCATGCATAACTTCAAAGGCCCTTAATGATTAGAGCTAAAATCTTGGCCTGTCTTATCTCTTGTTATGTCTAGCTCATGTGTTATCCCTAACAAAAATGAAGTGAACAAGGTAATCCTTTAAGTTAATAACTTCAGGAATCAATAATAATTCTAGATGCTGTGATTTGCTTTCTGCTTTCAAATTTAGATCAGTAAACTATGTCCCTTCAGCTCCTCTGATAGAAAATGGCCAGAAGATCCCCTTTGAAGTGATGGGCTTTTATGGCTTGTTATCTGTTAATAGTATTTATAATCTAATGGAGAACAACTTTCCAAATCTGTTTGAAATATTTTGAAGCTGCTTATCATGATGTAGCATTATAATCCAGCACTAATTCACATTAGCCAAGGTTTGGATTTCAATTTACAGTTGCAATACTGAAGTTTATTTAGCCAAACCATTGACGTTGGTGTGGTGTTCATACAAACAAGGTGCAGTTACAGAGCTCTCTTCCACATTTCCCTCACAACTTTGGACCAATTTTCTAAATTATGGACAAAGATGAGATTTTGGGGGTTTTAAAGTTTTTAAATCAAGAAGGTTCTGAAGAAAAACAAGACACATATTTCCTTGGTATCAAATTTGCCTCTATTGCTGTCTCCAGCCCTGACAGAAAGAAGCAGCTCAACATCCCAGACCTGCCTGGTGGCTTTGTGGCCAGGCTTGCCTTGGTGGCAACAAGCCCAAGCTGGGCAGAAGTGGCAATGTGCAGAGGCAGGAGGTGCATTTCCCCATGTGCCACTGGGCTGAGTTCAAAGCAGTTTCTTTTACCATTTCATCCTCTAAATTACTTGAGCAGGATTCACTCATTCTCCTGGCATTTCTGTGCATATTGCACAAGTGCCCTGCAGTACAAAACACAAATAAACATCAAAGCAGGGAAAATAATTTGACTTCCTCATCTTTTTGGATGCGCCTTTTTTTATTTTCTTATTTTTTATATATATAATTCCTGAAGTAGCCTGTGGCTGATATTAAAGTGCAAGCAGTTAAAATAAAGTGACAGTGAGTCAACTTCCTGGAAAAAAAGGAAACTTTTAAAGCCTGATCAGATCCTGAAGTCTGAAAAACAATATAATAGAAGAGAGGAGGCCTCCTTTCAACAGAAAAAGCCTGAACTAAAAAATGAAAATTTTCCTGGTTTTACTATTTTTTTGTCAGCTCTCTGCTGTAGGACAGGACCTTGACAGTATCCCCAGGGAGCAGATGGATGAGAAGGAGAGCAAAAGTGCCTGTAGCTGTTCTGCTGCTCTTGACCTGTCCATATCTTTGTTCTGTCCCTCTCTCAGACACTCTAATTTGGGTGGTATCTCTATGTCCCACAAGCAGCTGCTGCAGCACCTGGGCAAGGTTCCTTATCTCAGGGTATTAATGGGTTGGCAACTGGCAGCAATGGAATCCAAGGAAATATTTCTTCAAAGGGAGTGTTGGCAAGCAGCACTTTTGTGGGAACAGCTTCACGTAGACTCAGATTTATACGGTGCTTTAAAAATAAATCATAAATGGAAAGTGGAAAATTATGTTCCCTTCTGTGCTGGGAGGGTTTGGAGCAGGGGGGAGCATGGCAGGGCTATTCCAGCCTCCCCTCTCCCTGGGCTTACTGCCCACTAGCCTGCCTGCTCTTGCTCCTGACATTATTATAAAGAAGGTTTGGGATGCACAGGGGTGGTTATTGTGTCAAATCAGCTAATTGGGGAATTGCTGAGAAAAATGGTCTTTTTGGAAACTTTCTTCTGGATGTTGACACTGCTTTTTCATACCTGTGAAGCTGGAAAACAGCTGCTGAGGCTGCTGCTTGGCTTTGGGCACATTTGGCCTTTGTTTGCATTTCCTTGTCACCATTGAACTCCATGGATTTCATGAAATCATAGAATGGCTTGGGTTGGAAGGAGCCTTGGAGATCAGCTAGCTCCAACCTTCCCTCCCCTCCCATGGGCAAGGAGACCACTCACTACCCTGGGTTGCTCAGGGCCCATCAAACCTGGCCAGGTCATTTTATGGCCAAATTTTCACTTTTGCTTTGTCTTCCAGGGTGGGAACACCCGAGTGTCTGGGAACACCCGAGTGTCTGGGTACCCTGTGCCCGTGTTCCCAGCTCCTGCCACGCAGCTCTGGCTCCCTGGCAGCACATCCTCCTCTCCTGCTCCTCCTGTGCCCCCACAGCCTGTTCTAATGAAGCCTTTCCATGCAGAGGGGTGAGCGTGGGAGTGACCCCGAGGTGTGTTAGCACCTGAGCACGGATGGGGTGTGGCACCCTGTCATTCCCAGCTGGCCTGGGATGCTCTGGCATGGCAGGAGCAGGGAGCACAGCTCCTGTCCTCCTCACACAGCCCGTGCTGTGGCACAAGTGCTGCTGCCTCAGATCCCCTCGTGCCTCCCTCCAGCTGCTGCTCAGGGCTCTGTGTGTGCCCATCACTTGATCCCCAGTGGAATGGCACCTCAGAAGTGTGCTGCTCTCCCACAAGGGCACTTTGGGAAGCTGAGCACCTCCAGGCACGTGGTGGGAGCTCTTCACAAGCCCATTTGCACTTGGTTATCTTCTGCTGTGCTGTGGGCTCTGTCCTGCTGCAGACCTGGCCCCAGGCTCTGTATCTCTGCTGGCTCACACGAACCACTCCCTTCAATCCAGGCACAGCTCCGAGCAGCAACAGCTTTGATATTTGCAGGCAAGGGTAGCACAGACTCATCTAACTCTAGGTGTTTCATTACTCCAATTGCACTGGGGAAATATAATGTTTAATGGCTTTGTGTCACTTGATCTAACAGGCCCCTCTTGGGCCATGTAACATGACCTATAGAAATGGAGTTGAATTTGCAGCCTGTTAAAATTTTTCCTCATCCTGCCAGGACTTGCTCCCTCCCACTGCTCACCAGTTTGCAGCAGGTTCCATGTGCTGCCCTGGTGGGGAGGATGGAGCCATTCTGGCAATATGAGCTACTGGCTCTCTCCTCCTCCTCTCTGACTGTCAGATGAGACAGAGTAGAAAATTACATATCTGCTTTCCACAAGCAGCTACAAGTCACTGAACTTCCATAAAAACCAGCTTGTGATACTCTGCTTTTCAGCTTGTCTTATTTGCTTGTTTACTCACTAATTTTTTTAGCTTCAGCGGCTTGTAATGGAATATTGGTTATTAGCAGGAATTAGCAGGATTTGGCTGCTTAGCTTTCCAGAGTAGACTAATTTGCTTCTGTATATGTTATGTGCAAATACAAAATCTGAATTTAAACAACCAAAAGTTCATTAAAAACATTGGCAGCATATTCTAATCATCAGGACCATTTTCCTTGCTCCTTCCCTCTGCCAGGTGCTTTGGAACCACTCCTCCTTTGAAACACCCTTGATTTAATTTACCATTCTTGCTCTACATGTCCTTAGCTCCCTGTAATCAATAGATGTCTTGAGCCCCTAATATTTGTGGGGGACATTGTCAGAAGAATCCTGTGTGGTGCGTGCTGATTGACATTTCAAATGCCCAGTTTCTTCTTTCTGCCCTCAGATTTCATGACTCCTGTGAAAGGCATAATTAACACTTGAGACCAGCTCCTGTTGGAGCCACAGAGCTGAGAAGGGAGACTCACCTGGAGGGGTGAGGATGGAGCAGTTTAAAGGCTGCTGGTTCCTCTGTCCCTGTGGGTAGTGCCTGCCTGGGAAAGGCACTTCTGCCTCTCTCCACCCTTAGCCCTGCAGTATCCTCCTTTTCTCTCCATAAATGTGTCCTCTCGTGTACCTTTTGGGCAGGATATGTGGCATTACAGGTGCTCTCCAGTACAGGACTTTGGGTTCTGCCCCCATCCATAGCCCACCATAGCACAGGCACCTTTTCACACTCTTCAGTTTCCATTTTACACTACTGGGAACATGTTTTTGATTGAACTTCTTTTCCAAATGCACTGTAAAAACAATGATTTCAGGAACACAGAAAACATGATGGGTGTGTTAATCCTCATGCAATGCAGAATGCTGGTGGGTTCAGTTAGGAAAATTATGAAAACTGCAAACAATGGTACAGATAAAATGAAGGAATTCTCTTGGTAGCTTTACATATTCTTCATAGAATATGCTATTTATAGCAATATATTTGGCAATCCAGATTGAATGCATTGTCCTTGCAACTTTCAGATTTGGAGTTGGTAAAACAAGGGTATCTGCATGTCTGTGTGCAGCTGCACCTTGAGAGCTGAGATTGTGTTTGTGCGGGGGGTTCTTGATCTTTTTTAAAGGAAAAAAGCTTTTGGGTTTAGTTTGGCTTTGTGCAAGTCAGAGATCCCATTTGTCTCCGACTTTGCAGTCTGTCAAACAGATATCCCATTTTATTGCTTCTGTAGTGGCTTTGGGACCACCACCTCTTGTTCTCTCCTCAGCTTTGCTCCTGCAGGCGTGTTCAGCTGAGCTGTGGCAAGCAGAGGCACTTTGCCTCTGACTGAGGAAAATGTGGCTCTGAGAGTGAGGGAGTGTCTTTGCTTCCACTCTTGCTGCAATGTTTTCCACCGACTACAGACATGCTCCTCTGCCACCTCCAATTCTGGCAGATTAAAGATTTCATGCATTCTTAGGAGCACCTTTGTTATCAAAAGCAAAAGGGACTTGTGGTTCAAAGTCATTTAGAAGTGTAGAAAAATTCCATCCTGAATCAGGTCTTGATTTTTTTAAGGCTGTGATAGTGGCATAAGTAAATAACAATGAAGACCCAGGAGAGATTAAAATGGAAAGAGGCTGTGCCAGCACCTGCCAAACACATCTATGTGAAGAAAAGACAGTCTCTTCTCTATTAGACATATCTGTTGGTAAAATTCCAATCACCCAGTGCAAAATAATAACTAAAGAAACTACTTAGTGCTATACAACACCTACCTTACTAAAAATTCCTACATATTTTATTCTTTGATAATAATAAACCCTCTTACCCAATATATTTCTCAAGGCTGTGGTCTAGTTATAAGCTTCAGACTTTAATGAGGTTTAAATGTGGTGCTGGGCTCCTCATCCAGTCTGTTGTCAGCCATCACCCAAGCCTCCAATTCCTCCCTTGAATCAAAAATGTGCAGTCCCCTCCTGCTTTATTTTGGCATGCTCTGCACATTTCCTCTCATTTTCTGGCTCTCTTGAGCTTTAAGAGTATGCTGGGAAATAATAAGAGAGAAGATAAAGAGTTGATTTAATGCTTAGCAAATATTGGAAGGATGTTTGTACCTGTGATTAGAATTTATTTGTTCTGTTCTTAGGTAGCAGAGGAGGGTTTGATGTAATAGCTGAGAACATACATGGCAGAAGTTGCTGAGGAAGGCTTTTCAATGGTGACAGCTATGAATTTAAAATTAGCAACTTCAATCCACACCTAAAGAATCCTTTATGGAGTGGAGAGGGATTTCTCAGCAGTGTGGATACAGCTACAATCAACAGGCACAAATCCATGGCAGGTGGAATGGATGCAAGGAGTTTTGAGGTGTGCCAGAAATTTCCAAGGAAATGCTATGGTGAGAGAGGTTTGGGAAAGGTAGAAGAGATTATCTAGTAAATTAAAAAGTTTCCTTCTTCTCTTATTTGGCATCAGGCCCTCAATCAAAGCCCTTTGTGCTGGGGAGCAGTGGGTGGTCACAGAGCCATAATGCTGAGTGCTGGTGTGGGCCAGTGGCCTCTGAAGGATCTCCTGGGCTCATGGGTGAGTGTGATACAGGGAATCTGGAAATGCTGAGCTGCTCTGGTGTCTGAGCTGTGGTGTGGGGAGTGTTCTGAAGGAAAGACCTCATTGCTCTGCAATGAACAGAAGGAAAAGGAGAAAGGAAGGAAGTCAAAGGTGACGGGAACTGGAAAGAGAATAAAAACCTGGGTATGAAGAAGAGATCTCTGTTTGAACAGACAATCTTGTAAGAAAGTGATATAAAAATAAACTTAATTTGCTTCCTAACATGACATTGCAGCAACATAAGGTTGGAATATATCCTGAAATGGTTTATTGCAGAGAATATAGAGTAAAGCTCAATCAAATCATTTGTGTATGAAGAATGAAGGAACACATAGGAAAATGGAGTTGTATTGCAGAAAAAAGTATGTTGCAGAAGGAAAATAGACATGTGGTTCCAGTTCAGCAAAGGCTGTAAATGAGGCTTTCATCTTTCTCTGCTGAACATCAGGGGAGTTTGTAATCAGCAGGCAGCAAAGAGGGTGCAGAGCCAGACCTCAGAGCAGCTGGAAACTGAGGAATTGGGTAAAGGGACTGGGGATGCCCAAGGGACACAGCCACCCCTTGCTGGCTGCCCTGGGTACAAAGCAGCTGTGGCCCCTGAGTCAGCTCCAGCATCTCCCAGGATGAGCACTCAGTGATTCCGAAGGGAAATGAGAGCAAGTAACACTCCACAGTCCAAAAACCTGAAATATTCAAAACATACCTGAATTGGCTATCAAATAAGAACCTTGGTAGCTTTTTAAAATGTTTTGTTGCTTCTGGTTTTGATGGCAGTGAGAGCAACAGAATCAGAGAAATTAATGGAACACATTTGAAGTGAGACATTGTTGGCAAAGTACAGTGGTTGTTTTGGGGTTTTTTTTTAAGATTTATGGATGGTAGGGAAAAACCAAAAGAAAGAGAAAGCATAGAAAGCCAAATGAACTGTCAGAGCTAAAAAGTGTCGTCATTCTGGAACTAGCTGAAAAAAGTCAATAGAAGACAATTGACTTTAGATAAATTGTCAAAAAAATGTCAGCACTTGAGGCTCACAGAAAGGCCTCTTGACAGTGGAAACTTATCATTTTCCTTGATAAAAGTCTGTTAAGATTATTAGAAATGCATTGATAAGAAGTTTATAGAGCAGCTTTGAAAATAAATGATGAAAGGAAGACAACAAAGAGCAGCTCTGCCAGAGGTAGGAGAGCAAGTGCTCTGTAGCAGAATGACCTCTGCTAGAGAGGGAAAAATGGAAAGCAAGGATATGAAATACATTTTTCTTGATCTCTAATTTTTTATGATCCCAAAATACTTTGATATGGAATGCTAAAGACATTTCTTGTAGAATTGTAATTTCCTGAACCATAGTGACCACTGTGAAGGTTGAGATTGCCAAGGGACTGCTCTGGTAACAAGATTTCCTGTACCTCCAGAGGCTCATGGCATGATCTTTGCTCATAACAATGGATGTTTATTCATGGGAATTGTCCATTTGCTCTTTCTCATTAAAAATGTGGGGAGAAAACCAGATTTTGTACAATACTTTCATTCAAGCAGCCTGGGGTGCTGCAAGACTGGAACCCAGCAGCAGCAGCAGGGAGAAGCCCTGGGTGGCCCAGGTTTGTGAGGCTGTGAGTTGGGACACACAACAAATCAGAGCCCTCTTTAACCCTTTGGAAATCACTTCTGGGGGAATGCCCTTATGTTCACTGCTCCTGCCCAGCAGTGCTGAAATGGTCCAGACATTTCTGTGGGTGCTGTGGATCCATTGGGCTGAGGGAGGAAGGGTTGAAACAATTGCTGTGCTTTAAAAAGAAAGTCCAGAATTATGGAGAGGGTATAATTACTCTTATCCCAGTGCCTGAGCTTGAGCAGCAGCAGGAAAGCTCCTTACAGACAGGTTCTTCTGATGCCCTTTTTGAAATAGTAACTCACAGAGTGCTAACCTGGGGGACTGCCCATCTCCATCACCTGCTGCTTCCTGGGATCCAATTTCCTTGGGTTTGACTTCCCTGATGCCAAGAAAGGGGGATGTGGAGTTTCCTCTGCACTCGTGAAGGAGATTTGCAGGCAGAGTGAAATACTGTGGTTGGAGGACTCAATCTTGATGTGATTTATTTAACTCATGAAAAATGTAAGAAGATTGAGTTATATTGGCACCATATATCATATTGCTGGGTGAAAAATTAAGATATATTAGTGGAATTTAAGTGACTAGTTTATCACTGAATTTGCATTATGATTAGCCCAGCTGTCTCTGCAGTGTGCTCTGCCCTGGGCTTGGGCAAGAAAGCAGCAGGCAGGATGTCCAGGTGCTTTAGGAACTGCAGACCACAATAAAGCACACAGAGGTGTGTGGCTATTGTGGAGTCATGTCTTAATCTGCATTTTGATGATATCAGACTTGACAGAGTGGCAGGAGAAAATTAAGGAGGAGGATTTGCACCAGGGAGGAGGCATTAGTGAAACTGAGAGGGTTTTGTTCAAGACAGAGGAACAAAAGTGAGGTAAATTGCAGGACAAAGGGAAATTTAAAGTGTGTTCTCTGAAATGCTGTAATTTGTCAGTACCAGCAGTAGGAGAGACACAATTCCAGTAATCAGCAAGAGAGGAAAAATTCATAAGAAACCATGAAGAATCTTGTTCATTCAAAGGTTTTTTGCTTATTAATAGAAATCAGGGAAGAAAAGCAAAGTAGTTAATGAAAATTGTAGTTAAGATTATTTTCTAATCTTAATTTTCAGTTATATATTTTATTCTTTTTCTGAACACTTTCAGGTCCATCTCCTAAAGGGTAATAATATCAAATTAAAATAATCTGAATAGAATTGCATTCTAGGAGTATTCAGTACTTTTATACTAGAATTTTTGAGAAACACAGTTTTTAATTCTCAGTTTGAACCTCCAAAACCAAGTGAAATCTGTAATTTAACAGCACAGTTTATTATCTTTATTATCCCTATTTTTGCCCTCATCCTTTCTGCCATGTTTGAGTTGGTAGTTTCAATTTCAGGTTAAAATGCAGAGTAAAATGGTGTCTAAATGGTGCAGTGCCCATCAAAGCATGGCTGCATGGTGCTGGGCTTCCTCTCCTCACAGGTGCTCACACTGCACAGCATCGAGAGTTCCTGAAAATGTCATGTGAGGTGCGACTGCACAAATTACCAATTCAAAGGTTATGGATAGAAAATGCTGTCCAAGGGAAAACGCCATCATGTTTAAAATCTAGACTGACTAAGTGGCTTAAGAGGGCAAAATTTAATTAAATGCCTGGAGCCAGCCTGAACTGTCGGGAATAAATCTAAATTAAATATGATTACAAAGTGATCTAATAGAATGAGATAAGTTATAAATAAATTAGACATAGCTTGTGGGACAGAAACAAATCAACAGAAAGTCCTTGGGTGTATATCAGTCCTGGTACATTTTTATGACACAAATCAAAATAGGATGAGAATTCCTGACTGTACAGCAGAAAGGAGCCTATAAACATGATTGACAAATCTGCCAACAAAAGTTGAGTCCGTGGGGGGTGGAGATGGATCATGCAGCAGTTTCTGTGTAACATGCTCTTGGTTGCTGAGAGATTATGAATTATTACAAAAAGCCTGGGTTGCTGCTCTGCTTCTTTTAATAGCAGAAATGGTGGCAGATTTAAATGGAGAACTCTTGATACAGAAATTAAATGCCATTCCCAGAGCACACTTAATGGTTTTACCTTACCTTCTGCCAGTGAAACATGGCTTGTGACTGCAAAAATAAGCCAGGGAAATTGTCTGCTAAATTGGAATACTGTCTGTGGTTAATCCAGGTCACAATTAACAGAGTAATGCAAGGATTTGATTCTTGATAAAAAACCACATGTGCTGCATGATTTTGTGTTGCAAAAAGCAAACTGTAATTAACTTGTAGCCATTGCTTGAGATGAGCCAATAAATAAATTAAGATGAGGCTGGCTGCTTAGCAAATTGTATCAGCAAAAAGACAAACCAAATCAAAAGGCACCTCAACAGTGGCAAATATCAATGTTTTAACAGCTGGCAAGAGCCAGCTCTTCCCCAATTACAACAGCTTCAAAGAGAATGCCTAGACTTCTGTTATGAGAGAAATAACCTTAGAAAAAGGAAATGTGTACAAACAAGGCAAATTTTGTTGTTCAGCCTATTGCCCTCTGAATATTTGTGTGTTAATTATGATTTCTCCTGGCACAGTGACACACAGCAGGCTCAGGGGAGAGAAGCATGTAAAGGGCACACCCAAGAGAAAAAGAATGAGTGTAAACAAATGTTTGAAATCTGACTAAATCAATGTTATTTTAAAGGAAAATGTGAGCAGGAGCATCAGGAGGCAGGTGAGGCTGCCTGTGGGACCAGGGAGTGCAACTGTCCCATTGTGGATGGCAAAATGACAGGGTTTGGTGGCATCAGATCACTTACTCCTGAACAGATGCCAGGATCAAAAATCACCCAGCATTTTGCTGAGCTCCTCTTGGAAGGCTGTGAGGGGAGCCCAGGGCAGGGCAGCCTGGAGTGCTGGGTGCTTTGAAGCCATCCTTCCCTGGCAGGACCCGGGCTGCTGCAGGGCTCCAGGCTCTCCTTTGGTGGTACTGTAGCCATGATATTTTATGAAAAATCCTATTGTCAGGATTTTTCCCCTGAGAAGCTGAGGAGCCTCAAGAAAAAAATGTCAACAATAATTATCTGCTGCTGTGGAATGCAACAGGTGCAACCACATTGGTTCATGTGGATTGTTTCTACTTGATGACCAATCATGGTCCAGCTGTGTGGATTCTCTGAGCAGTCACAGGATTTTGTTATTGATTCCTTTTCTATTCTTGCTAGCCTTCTGATGGATCTTTTCTCTCTATCCTTTTTAGTATAGTTTTAATATATACGATTTTAATATCATATATATCATAATATTATAAACCAGCCTTCTGAAACATGGAGTCAAGATTTCCCTGTCTCTCCCACGTCCTCGTCCCTGGAGAACCCCTCGGGTTCCACAGCAACATGGTACCACGTGTGTTGTGCAGTGGCAGAGAGGGTCTTGTTCTCTACCCACAAAACGAAATAAAAGTCTTTCTGATATAAAGACTGTTTCAAAGATAGAAGGAAAAGAATAACCCCCTGTTTCTGGTCTGCAAGTGCCACATTGCTCATGGGAATGTTTACCATGGTCCCTGGGGAGGTGCAGGGTTGCCTGTTGTGTTCTTTCCATCCCAACACCCACATTTTGTGGCTGCTCAGCCTGGGCAGTGCAGCACAGATACAGCTACACCCTACGTTTATCTCTGGATTTCAGTGTAAGAGAGGTCAGATGTCTTATGAAATTGTGGTTTCTCCAGCCTGCATTTCATTAGTTGGTCACAGAACCTATTGCAGAGACTGATGATCAGCAAAATAAGACTGTCAACTCCCTCTAAGCTGCCTCTTGCTTTTGGGTAAAAGCACAATGTTGCCTTTTATTTTCTAGTCCTTATCTTGCTTTTTTTAGTACAGTGTGAACTGATGCTGGCATGGAGAAACATGACAGTTCCCTGAATCAGCAGACATAGGTTTTAGAATGAATAGGGCTTCTGTGGGAAATTTATTAGGTTTAGAGACAGAATTACAATGGTGGTGGATAAAGTAGAGGAATATAACCTTGAGGAAAAAAATGAAGCAGTCTACTTCCCAGTCCCCTGCCTATTTTTCAAGCTGGCTCTGTACAAACTCAAACAACTATTTCCCAACCATCCTTTAATTACTATTATTATTATTATCATAATAATCATCATTATAACTATTATTATTGAGATATTTCTGCATTTTGTTCTGCCTCCCCCATGCCCTCAGCAACAGGGTATGTTTATGGCAGGGTTGCAGGAACAGTGTCTGTAGCTGCCTTTAGTGGAAGAGGGAAGTGAGATGAGCATTTTTAAATGTGAGTTGTAACTTGGTGTCCTCTGCAGGAGGGGTGCAGGGGAGCAGACAATCAGCAATTGCTGTACTTCTTCCCTTCCCTGCCCAGAATGGGACTTTGATCTCAGCAGGAAAAATGTCTTTTGAGAAAAGGCTTCACAAATCACACCCCTATCACATTAAGTGGGTTGTAGCCCCAGGACCTGAATTTGTCCAGTGAGTGTGACTTGATCTGTACTTTCCCTGCACAGCTGTTGCTGTTTTAAACACCAGTCTCAGCCCTGAGCAGGTCACAGCTGCTTTGCTGTGAGCTCAGGCCATGTGGCTGAGCATGACAGTGCAGGAGGAGGCACCTGGGCACAGGTGGGACTGGCAGGACTGGCCCCAGGCACTGCTCCACAGGTGCAGCCCTCCTGTGGATGTAGCCCTGTTCTCTCCGTCCTGAGGTGCTGGGCAGAGCAGACACTTTCTATCAGCTCCTTTCCCTGAGAAATGCAGCCTCTTCCTCCATGTGAGTGTCCCTAACACAGCTGCAGTTTGGGTTTACCCCACTGCACTGTTTGGGGGGCTCAGCTGGCAATGGGAGCTGTGCTCTGTGGGTGCTGGCAGAGGCACAGCCTCTGCTGTGGGGCAGCTGAGCCTGGCTGGCTTCAGGAGCTGGGGGAGCACATCTGCAGGGCTATTGGATTAAACCACATTTACAGGAACACCTGAGGAGAGAAAATACAGAGCTGGCACAAATGCTGTCAATAGGAGCTATTGGAAACAAACATTTGCCAAGCCACCACAGGGACCTTTTTATTGCTTTGGTATCGGAATCCCTTTGCCAGCCTTATTTGTTAATGGTATCTATAGAGCAAAAATGCAGTGCAAATACTCTGAGGTACAGCTGACTTTGCTGCCCTGCTTCATCTGAGGATTTGTCCTTGTGCACTAAGGAAGAGGGGACTTGTTCCCGATCAAAAACTGGCAAAACACATTCATAATTAGATGTAAAATGAATTTACTTACAAAACATTAGTCATCCTCACAGTTTCAAGTAACTAATGTCATTGGTGAAGTTAGCTCTCCTTAATTCACACACAGAGAAAAGCCAGGATAAGTAATTGTCTGTTGTTGGCATCTTAATTTTGGAGCTCAGTGCAATATATTTGGTTGCTTGTTTCATGGATCTAATCATTGCTTTATTTGATATCCCTGCCCTAGCTGGTATTCATCCTGTAGTTTCATTAAAGAGCAGAGGATATCAAGATAAATCAATCAGCCTTTTCTCTTCATCATGGGACAAGTTTTCTCCTGCAGGGGAAGAGGCTCTTTGTCACTTCCTAAGCTTTGGCATCCCTTAGCCTGTTTCATTGCACCTTGGGTTGCTGCTGAGCTGCCCTTGCACGGACTGGCTGGTCTTGGGTTTAGAAGCTGCTGGACTTTGCAGAGCTGGTTTTATGAACTTGGTAATCTTGAAAGATCTTAAAAGTCCTTTCCAATGGAAATAATTTCATGATACTAAAGAGCTGCTGCATGTGTTGTCAGAAAAAGCTGCAGCTGCTGCCCTGCTCCCCTAAAAACAGTGTGCTCTGGTTGTGCCCCTGGCTGGGTGAGGCTCTGTGTGCCTGGTGCTGCAGGGAGGATGCTCAGTTCCTGCCATTGCCCAGCTCCTGGGGGCTGGGCTGGGCTGGGGCTGGGGTGGGCACGGTGCCCACATGGGCAGTGGCCACTGGCATCACTCAGTGCTGGCCAGGGCTTGGCAACAACTCTGGCTTTGGACTTGATTTCCATTTTTATTACTGCTGCACTTGGGGAAAATGAGAAAGTTAGTTATATCTGTGTTCACGTTCACATCTCCATTGTTAGCCATGACCCAACATGCCACGTTCTGCTGTTGCAGCACCCAAGTGAAATTGCATTTCTTAATAGGGAAACTCAGCTGCAGAGCCTGCAAGGGGCTCTGCAGAGATGTAATAACTGCTTGTTCACCTGTCAAAGTGGAAAGGAAGTTTGGCTGTTGCTTTGAGCATAATTTTTGCTGCTTCTGTGCCATGTTAGACTTGGATTCAATATTAAATAAATCAGAATTCATGAAAAAGGCTGCTCCTTTTCATGGCAGTAAATGGATTTTGAATACTGCACTGAACTGACAAAAATGGCACTGAAGGCAATGGTTGCACAGACTGCAGACCTTTAAACTGCATTTGAAAAGGACATAAATATATTCTAAAATTGTCTTTCAAATATTTATATATTTTCCTACCTCTTCCTGCCCCACTCTCCCTCTCCCCTCAAAAATAATGAATGCAATTTCAAATATCCTGGGAAAGTTTCAGCATAAATATATGTAAATTTTAAATCTGTTTAAAGGGATATTGTCAAATGTGTTTCTTTAAATAGCTTCCAACATTTTTGTTTACTTCTCTTGTTTTTAAAAGTGCAGCAATAATCATCCTTGACCCACTGAAGCCTCTTCCCATTTATCAAGCATTGATTTTCATGTGCTTCTATTAGAGCTTGAAATTAGCAGAACTGTGCTGGTAATTAAAATACAAATTATCATAACAGTAGCCTTTGCATATGTAGATCACTTCATATAAACATCAAGATAGTGATCTGTAGCTGTTACATATGGTTTGTAGTTACACATAAAAACAGAGAAAATTGTTTAATACAATAAAATGTTCATTTAGGGAAAACCCACCTCCCCTCTGCCTGGAGAGAGACGAGGCTCCCCCTGGGATGGCCAGGCCCTGGTTGGCAGCAGTTTGGAGCTGCATCTCCTGGAGTTCCTGCTGTGTGCAGAGCAGAAAAACCTTTCACTTTGCAGCGAGAACATTTGTACCTGCCTCGTGTCTCCCCTGCTCTTGGCAGCAGGAGAGACTCTGCCCTGCCCAGGCACGGTGAGTTCTGCTGGTTTCTAAGGCAACCATCACCAGCACATCCATCTGGACACATTTCAGGAGGCAGAAGGAAATCAAACCCACACCCAAAGCCCTCCTGCTTGTCCAGGTGTGAGTAGCAGAAAATCGTGTAGCAGTGTGCAGACACACATCTCTGTCACTTGAGCATCTTCAGCAGATCTCACATGTGTGCAGCTGTGTCCTGAGGATGCTCAGGGCTGGAGGTGGAAATAAATATGCTGCAAACAGGCATTATCAGATAAAAAACAAACCAAAATGAAGTTCTCAGGCACGTGGACACACAGATTGTTGCCATGCACTGGGTCACTGCTATCATGTCTCTGTGAACAGAGAGCAGCACCCTCTCTGTAACTGGGAAAAATCCATGGTGGGATGGGGGTCCAAAGCTGAGTCTTGTTGTTTGACTCCACTTTTTACAGGAGGCTGCAGATCTGGGTGTGTGGGTGTGGGTGTGCATGTTGTGGGTGAGTTACACCATCAAGGGCCATAGGAGATCATGAACTGTGTGAGATGGTGAAGTTCAAAATCAGTAGGTTGAAATTTGAAGAGTAATGTTTGAACAACGACTCTCACACTTGGACAGTAGAGGTTTTGACTGAATTTAAGCTGAGGAGGTGTGTTCCCTCGACTGGCTACTGGCTTATGTTGGAGGAGCAAATAATTTCTTCTTTTATCCAGAGTGCAGCAGAGGTGTAAAACACAAAGAAGTGCAGATGGCACTGCTTTGCAGGATTCCTGCTGAAGGTTTTAGGTGTGAGTCAGGTTGGGAATGATGTTCTCTCAGCTTTGGCAGTGGACTGCAGTGAGAAGCATTTATGTTTTGTGAATAAAAGCTTCAATGACCCAAAGACCCATAAAAATAAAAAGAATTTGGTTTAAGAAAACAATCTTTATCCAAAATAGGTGAGCTAAGGTGACCTTCTGTCCTGATATTTTGCTTCATTCCTTTAGGAAGAAAGTACTTGACTGCCTTTCACAGTGGGAGGTGAGCATGCATAAAACTTCCCATGACTCTTAGAATAGCGTGTCTAGGGGGGAAAAAAAAAGGAAAGAAAAAAATCTGTTGGGTGTGAGTGGTGTGTTGGTTTCTTAGGCAGGCAGTGAGTTTCTCGGGTGGCTGTAAGCAAGAAGCTTTTACCCTTTCTCAGGGTCTCTGCAGTCGGGTGTGCTGTGCCCTGAGGACACTCGCGGTGGCAGCTCCGCACCGGGGCGGGGGCTGTGTCACCGGGGAAGGTCACTGCCACCTCACCCAGGATCGATGGTACTGCTGTACCTTGAATAAAGGTTAAAGGAAAAGTTTTCTACCATATGAAGTGGGTATTGATTTCCTGAAGGCCACTGGGAATTGCACTGTGGCTACACTTTCTTTTGCTGAAATAGAGTCACCTTTTTCCCCTTTTCATTTTTATCAAGGGCCACGATGTCTCTTTACTCAAGCTCTCTGCAGTCTTTAGTTGTTAAGTGGTTGGCTTTCTCATTTTGTGAGGGATAGAAATGAGAGTATGATTTTAATGTTCCCTGTTATACCACCCACCAGTTCTGTGTCTATAAAATTTCATTAACTTTAATGATACAATAAAGAAACTCTTAAGAGCAATAATGCAGTGATGATAGAAGGGGAGTAACTCAAAGCAACTCAGAGCACTCCTGTTGTTCATGCACTCCATATGAGGCCACATCTTCAGTAATTCAGAAAGCAAATTTGATTTGATTCATGTTGGTGCCTGACAGAGCAGTGTCACAGGGTGTGAGTGCAAACCTCCCTGTGCAGGGGGAAATTTGGCTTTCACTTGCTGGGTGCCATGGCTCACCCCCTTCACTCCCAGCATGGATGCTTGTGATTCAAAACTTCTGCCTAACAGGGCACAACTGCTGACTTCTTTTCCAATACACAGTTTCTTCAGCAGTCCAAGGCGAGTACAAAATTATTGCATGCTCTCAAATTCCTCTGGCAGGGAAGATTTTGTTGTTACTGAAATTTAACAGTTGATACAGCCTTGCCTTGAAATTGTATGGCCCTGCCAAAAACCACCCCAGCTGTCCTTTCACTGTGACCATTCTGTAAAGAAGATGATGTTTTGTAATTTATTTTTGCAATAGAATTGCACTCACTGTGAGTGGGGACTGCAATTTCGCAAGGCTGATTTAATTTGTTTTCTTGTTTCAAGGACAGATATAATCCCATATTTACAAAGCAATTACATAGTCCTTCATGTATAATACTTAGTTCGTGGAAGTTATTCATCATATAATTAAATGAATGATTACCCTTTAAAATTTATTGTAACAGGTAAAAAGTTCTCCAAATTTGTGCATTACTAAATACAGCTTTACCTAAATTGCAGGTGCTGGTTAAAGTGACCAATAGCTGTGCTGCTCTATAATTATGTATTCTTTCCATTGCTTTCTTTGAAATTAATTCAGGAGCATGAGTATTTAACTAGACTTGGGGTTTTTTCCATTCACTGGTTTGCTGAAGGGGGTTATATCTGAAACTGAGGATTAGAAAATAATAATTTTGCAACCACCAGAAGTGCCCATGCCACTCATGTCTGTCCTGTAATGCCCGAAACATTTGCCAAGCGTTTAGAGCATTCAAAATAATGATAACAATTTTTCATTCATTTAGTAAAAGAGAGAGAGAAAATAGAGAAGAGAAACTGAAGTGACCTTTTGTGGTAAGCAGAAATGTGCCAATATTGAAACACAATTATCTGAAGTGCCTGTGGGTACCAGCTTCCTGTTGATAACCCGTGGTGCTAATTACCTGCAAGAATTCAGGGCAGATATTTGTGACTTGAATTAATTGGCTCTCAGGAAAGACAGTGCCTGCAGAGGCTATAGAGAGAAAAAAATACAGAATTTCAAGATAGAAAAGGTGTTTGTGATGATGGTGGGGCCTTTTGGTTCTGGTTTCCAGTATTCTCCTCCACACGTGTGGTTGTGCCTCAGCCAGTCTGTGAGATGTGATGTTTGATCACACCCCTTTAACCTTCCAAGTGATTAGAAATGTGATTTTGTAGCTTTTCCACCTCTTTGTCCCCCTATAGCCTTGGAAACCTGTGGGGCAGAAGCAAGCTGGCCAGTTAATCAAAATACAATGTACTGAAAAGGTCAAAATAGTGGAGCAGGCTCACTATATTTTTCCTAGAATGGGAGGCATTAATATTCTGTGTCTTTATAGACCACAGTGTAATGTCAAAGACTGCAACATCAGAGCAGAAAATAGAAAAAAGGCAGTAGATTCCCTTGACGAAGATTTTAATTAGAGTGAGTAATGATACAAAATTAACTAGTGGGTTTTTAGCATGTCTCATTTTGGAAGATACATGGAGTTCTGTGAAGTGGCTCGGAGGATATTTAATTTTGTAAAAACCGGAGTGATTGGCACAGTGAATAAAGTCAGCAGCTTTGCTTTTGGATAAAAATGTGCTGAAATGCCCACTGATGGTAGTGAAGGCAGGACAGAATTGCTTCTGGGGTACGAGGTGCCCGTGGCAGTTCTCTGCCTAAGCCTTCTTGCTCATCTTCCATAGCTGAGTTAATTTGCACATATCCTGGTGGAGAAGTAAATTGGTGTTACATTTTAAAAGGGATTAGGTGGGATCAGGTTTTTCAAAGAGCTTGGTGCCCACCAGGGTGTTAAAAAGCCAGCAAACTTTTGTGAGGGTTTGAGTCCTGCTGCCTTGAGCATCTGGCCATGGAGAGCCCCAGAAGATGATGCATAATCCGGGGAATTTTTGCAAAATTAATCTTTACTGCCACACTGAAAAAGCAGCTTGGTTGCTTTCACATAGCTGCTGAGCCACTGAAGATGTGCTTTGAGCTTCAGAAATGCTCTGCTACCCCAGCCCAGCCCCTGTGAGGGCAGCTGATGTCCAAACACAGTGACAGCAGAACGAGGGCACCTAATTAGGGACCTCCATCTGCTTAGTTACTGCAACCTGAGCATCTCCTGATAGTCCCACAGTCACACACCACCCAAAGCCAGGGCTGGGCTGAGGGTGTGCTGACACAGTTGTTCTGACCTGTGATGCTTCTATAAAGGTGTATTTTGGCCCCTGCTGCCCACTGAAGCCCCTGTCCCCTCGCTGGGCACCGCTGGACAAGCAGCACTCGGGCAGGCATTGACCTTTTCTTCTGCCCTGGTGACAGATGTTCCTCACAGACATGTCAAAATGTGTTCTTTCTACTCCCTCTCTTCTTTTCAGAGTGCCTTTTTATTGATTAGTCCAGGCAGGTAAATCTGAGCCTAAAGTAATTACCTTCTCTTTGTTTCATAAGGTCCCTGGGCCCGATATATTTTAATGACTTTCCTCCCCTTTAATGGATATCAAATGACTCTTCATGACATCCATCATTTCTCCTCAGTGACCCTGTTGGCTGGTTACAGCTGGTTCAGACAATTCTGGGCAAACAGGCCTTTTAAAGATAATTAACATTCCAAAAGGTCAGTTACCCTTGCAGGCCTGCATGCTGATGTTCAGCTGTGAGTAAGAGAGTTTAGCTACTCTTCATTACAAACACCCAATTGAAAACCCTAAGCACAGCCAAATCCATTTGTAATAATCCCACACAGGTCTGACTTTCGCCTCACAGCATATGAATATTGAGCTTTTAATTTTTTCCAATTCCTTCTACCAGCAAAGGGCTCAGCTATATCAATTCCTATCAAATTGTTACAAATATCAGTTTCTCCCACTGCCTCCTGCCTGCCTACTCCAATACTTTCACCCTAGAGAAATATTTGCACTTCTTCATTCCCCAGCAGCATTGATGAATGATCTTAGAGCTGTAGGAGCTCTAAATTAAGAGCCCACTCCCTTGTTTATCTCAGCATACCTCCATGCTTCTTTCTCCAGGAAAAACACTTTGAACCTGAACATTTAAATATATTTACATTTCTACATGTGCATATGAATATATAGGCATGGGAAGAAGCATTAGGTCTATAAGATGATGGGTGCTCTCCTGAGCTGGAGCCATTGCAAGGGGAGTTCTATGTGATCTTGTGATACAGAATGTCCAGCAGAATATGTTTAAGGAATTGCAGGGCCTGGAGATGGTGATTAGCTGGCAGGTAGTTTTGCAGACACTGTCTGTTCTGGCTGAAGGAAATGGCTTGGTCTTTTTGCTTCTAAATGGGATTGAAACCAAAAAAGATAAGGATTTAACCCAAATTGCTGAGGTGAAAGAGTCTCAAGACTGATTGTATGGACAAAGCAGCTTTCCCAGAGAATAACTGCTTAAACAACTGTATATCTGACCCAAATAAAAGTTCCCATTATGACCTGCAAATGGAAGCACTTTCTGAATGCACATCTTCCTGCGAACTGAAATGAAACTGGGATTTTTCTTTCTTGAGAAAGCTGTGTCTGAAAACAAATGTTTTTTTTTGCTCTTGCTGCAAGAGTAGTTCATTAACACTGAGCTTCTGTGCTTTATTATTGCAGCATTACATGTTTATCTGCCAGGTACTTGTCAGATCAGGCTGCTCTGTGGACAAGACAAGCAAGGGGGAAATGTAATTGTTAGCAAGGGAGGTGGATTCTGGCCAGCACTTCAGTGTCAGCATGTCTGCTGTGTCTTGGATTTTCTTATTTTTCAGCCTGTGCTTCTCTTTGCACTTTTTAGCTCTCATGATTCTCCACCCAGGGCTTGCAGGCCGCAGCAGAGGCATCTTAGGAACAAGCAAGTGTGGTGGAGGTGGTGGCTGCTCAAGGCCCAAGCTGGGTGATAGCCACGTGGCCATTATCATGATGGTTAACATCTAGGTTTCTGCTGGATGGTTAATGTGCAAGCTTACAGATGTATGAATGATAAAATGAAGGATTTAAAGGTTTTTGACCAAAACGCAGCTTTTATCTCTTCTACTCTTATCACTTCTGAGAAGACCCAATCCTGGTCCCACCATGGGCACTCCCAACCCCAGCTGGATGCCCAGCATGGCTTTGGGAATTCTTCCAGTGATTTCTAAAGAACCTTTGTCTCTGCAGGAGCTGCTTGTCTGCTCAGGTCACAGGAGGGCTCAGGGGCTTTGATTTTGGGGCATTCAGAGGATCCCAGGTGTTCTGAGCACCACAGTGAGGGCTGACCATTTGAGAAAGAGATGTGGAATTTGCTTTATTTCTCAGACTGAACAAACCCATGAGAACATAGAATCTCAGCCTGTTTATGCAGACTGTCTTTATTTAAACTACAGGTCCAGGTAATCTGTCAAAGCTGCTCCAATTGCACTGGTGACTTCAGGAAAGTCACTGCCAGCACCAGCCTGGACACTGTTGGACAATATGTCAGAGCAGGAGTAGGTGTCAGTTCTCCTCTCCCATCCCTGCTGATGGTTATTACTGTGCTCTGGCAGTCTCCCTCCCACTGATGGCTGATCAATGAGCTGGGCATCGCTCCAAAAGGACTTACAGGTCAGTAGTAAAACTGCAACCATTAGTAAGTTTGCCTTTTGTGCCAAGTATTGCAGCATATTTGCCCACCTCCTCCCCAAATAGTCTGCTTATTAAATTGTTACATTTTTTTTTACACTAACAGATGGTTCCTAGTGGCTGGCATCTGCAATATTTGGGAACAGATTGATAAAATTGATAATGACCGGTTTCTGCAACAGATGGCTTATAGACAGATTTGGGTGTGAACTGACAATGTTACATCTAAAGAGAAGTTTCCAATGAACCCACACATTACAGCTATGATTACAACATTATTTAGACCCTGAAAAATGAATCTAAGCTTAGCACGAGCACTATGTAGTGTCTAAGACAAAGGTTAAGAAAGATTGATTAGATAATTAGCATCACTTTATTAGCCTTTCACCACATCTGCACTATGTTTTTACATAAACATTCCCAGCCTAAAATTACAATGATGATGTTTTAATATTTATTATGTAGATAGGCGAGAACTCAATTTACTTTATAAAATAGACTTGTCTCAGATTTGCAAACCCCATCTGACAGAAAATGATACGTAGAAAACAATAAACTGGCAAGAGTGAGCCTGGTGTGGTGGAAGAATATTGACTGCAGTTGTGGCTTTTCCAGCCTGCTCCACTTGTGAGCAGAGCACTACAGTCTAGATAGGTCTGGAGGATGGCTGGGGCTGCTGAATTGCATTTTTGGGGTGGTCCTCTGCAGGAACCTGCAGGGTTCTCCAAAGCCCTTCACAACAGCTGTGGTGTGTCTTCCCCCCATCTGGACAGCAAATGTAAGAGCATCCTTGTGGTTTGTGCTGAAAAGCACTTTGACAAGGGATTGTGTGGCTTCCATAGCATGAGAGGAGTCAGGTTTGCAGCACCTTGGCAGCTGAAGGCATCTGAGATGTCTCCTGACCCCTGCAGAGCCCTCTGGCATCTCTGTGCAGGGCCAGGCTGGTGATGTGCTGCGTTTGATGGTGTCACTGCATGTCTTGCATCAGAGCAAAAGCTCTCAGGCTGTGGGCTCAGAGAGGTGCCAAAGCAGGGTTCAGAGACCCCAGAGCAGGGCTGCAGGCAGAGGAGTGCTGCTGTGCTGCTGAGCAGTGCTCCATGGCTCCGTGGCTCGGGCTCTGACCTTACCGGTGTCTGCAGTGCTTCAAGGGAGACGTGCAGCAGAAGGGGAATGTCCAGCACACCTTTAATTCTGTTGGGTACTTTTTTTTTTACTTTTGATGCATTGCTTTATTCTCCCCCAAACTGCTGAGGCCTTTGAAGTCCTCCCTGTGTGATGTTGCCAATCATTCCAACAACTCACTGGGCCAGCACGTGCCACCTCCTGGAGATGCTCTACAGCGAGAGGCCACCTATTGGAATTTACCAATATTACTGAACAGGATGTGCCTTGGCCTGTCTGGTCCTGCTGCTGCACCAAATGGCAGCACCTGTGGTGTTTTCTCCCCAAAGATGCCATTCAGCTACCTGTGGTCACAGCTGGGCACGTGGGGACAGGTCTGGGCACGTCCCGAGCTGCAGTGCTCACGGCTGGAGCTTGCTGTTGAGAGGGTCCCTCCTCAGCCTCCCTGAGCTGCAGAAAGCTTTTAAGGTGATGGTGAAGGAAGAGTGGGTCCTGATGGAGGGTTTCTAATCCAGAGATTTTATTCTGGGCTGCATGGCCTCTGAATCCTGTCACAGCTCCCCCAGAACCCCTGAGCGTGTGGTGTGCTTGCCCTCTTACCTGGGGAGAGGGGCTGGGAACACAGGGACCACCAACCAGGTACAGGGGGAGGGGGTCTCAGGTGAGAGGGACACCTGGATGGGCCAATGGCCCCCCAGGGGGTGGAGAGAATCCTGTGAACCTGCCAATCACTCAACACCCTCTGGAATTTCTGGGTTGATAGACAGTGCCCAGCAGGGGTCAAGGGTGGGGAAAGGAGAGGTGACTGACACCTGGGGAAGGACCTGGGTAACTGAGGCAAGCCATGGCATCACACCGTGACAGCCACCTCCATGGCTCTGCTGCAGAGCTGGAGCACTTTGGCTTCATCCCAGCACTGAAGGGTTTTGGTCCCCCTCTGGTGCAGCCCAGGGCATGGGGCCAGTGTGTTGGTGACCTTTGAGCTGGCAGAGTGTCTCTGGAGTACAGGCTGCAGGTTCATCCATGGCCCATCAGGAGCCCCGTGGTGTGAGGGACGTTCAGCAAGAGCTGTGTGAGGGCTTGGCCTTGCTTGGCACTGGGTTTTCCTACCTCAATCACTCTTGACTCTGACACAAATTATTCAAAGCTTGCCTGGACACCTTAATTTGTGCCAAAGCTCTCAGAGGTGAGCTGTGCTGGAGCTGTGAGATGTGTGGGGTGGGCACTCCTGATAAATTCACCTGCCCAAAAATGTCCTGCTGGGGTCAGCTACCTGGGGTAGGCAGTGCAGGGACAGCTCTCCAGGAGTGTATTTCCATCTTTACTGGTACAGCTGTAGATTGCTGGGTTGTTTTTCTAGCAGTGAGAGAAGAGAGATACCACAGAGGACACCATCTCATGAGGAATCGAGATTTTTGTTGGTACAATTGGCATCATGGGACAGTTTTGTTTGTTCCCAGCAAAGGTATTTATAAATCCAGGCACTCTTCCTGTAGGCAAAGCTGGAACAGTTTAACTAAAATGAGTGTAAAAACAAAGAAAACTGGAACAAAACCCCTCAGGGAATAGCAGTTTAGCTGAAAATAGTTCTCTGGTTCTCTTAAACAAACAAACTTTAAAACTGGGCTGCATTAATTTAATTTGGAACTGCATGTTTTGTGGTGTCTTACAATGCAGAAGTGCACTTAGGTGAGCTCTCTGCCCTGCAGAACTGCATATCTGTACTATTTCTCTCAGTAGCTTTTATTTTTTTTTAAATTTAATTTTTTCCTTCTTATTTTACTTCCTTTAAAAAAAAGAAAACTGGTTTGTTTTAGACAGTGTGCAGGAGTACTGCTATGGACAGACCCAGGCTCTCACAGGAGTAACAGCCTCAATCACATTCACCTGTTCTTTCTGAGTGGCAATTTCTCAGAGCTTTTTGTAAAATATTCCAGCTCTGGTTCTGATACAGACATTGTGATTGACATGCAGTTTTCATTGGGTTTGAGTAAATGTGGCTTTTGGATATCAACCTGGAATTGCATTGGTAAACACAGAACTGAATTTGACTGTAACTATTTGCATCTAGTATCAGATTGTGGAAAATAGTGTCCACAAAATGGAAGTGAAATATTAAAATTCTTGAAGCTCTTTAATCCTTTTTGTTCTTGTTTTCTTTCTCTGATAGGAGGTTCCTCAGATGTGGAAAAACAACACCCATGTGCAATACAAATGTATCCAAACAGTGAGGTTTGTTTATTTACATAAATGCTGCTTTCCCTGCCTTCCTGAGATTATGTTCAGTGCAAATCACTGTTGCTTGAATGTGCAGTGCTTATAATGACTCAAAAGCTATTATGGCTTCTGCTCTGAGGGATGATCAGCTTCTGTAGCAATGCCCAGAGAAATGTTCTGCTTCCTAATTGTTGCTCAAGGCAGCTAATTTGCCTTTTTTCCCAGTGTCAGGTGAAATGAGGCATTCCTGCTTTGGTTTTTATTTATCTGGGTTGCCTGGAGTAGGCAGAGTGGGGGCCATGGGAGGGAGGGAAGGGACCTGCAGCCCTTCTCAGCTCAGGAATCTCCTCTGCCCCAGCCCTGGGGACATGGGGGTGTCCCCTCCATGGGGAGCAAAGCTGGAGGCATTTCTGCCCTTGGCACTGCTCAGGTGGCAGCCTGGGTTTGGGCCCTGAGGCCCCTCCTGGTCTGGATCCATCCTGAGGATGAGGAGGGTCCATCCTGGGGCTGTTTGAGTTAATTCCTTTGATTTTGCTTTCTCAGGAGTTCTGACTTCCCCCACCCTCAGGGAAGTGCTCTCAGCACCCAACAACTCTTGGTGGAGCTGGCTGGGATCTGTTCCTGGCACTAAAGATAAATCTCTTCCCAGTCTATCATTTTTTGATCAGAATTTAAGGAAGCCTTGATTTATCTCAGCCACCCCACATCAGTGTCTCCCTGTTATTGACCACCACAGCCATTCTGGTGAGATATCCCACATGATCACATCATGTGTATAATTAGTATTCTATTCTTATTCTCTAGTTTGATGAAAGAAAAATAATTTAACACAAGGACAAACTGAAAACCAGCTAAGACACTGAGTGTATTTTTTTTTCACTTGTAAAAACTGGCGGAGATATGTGAGGTTTTACATCGTGTATGAGCCAATGATCAAATGTCATATTTGCAGTGCAGGATTAAACACTGACTCAGGTGCTCTCCCCATATTCTAAGTACCAGATTCTTCTTTCTGTCCTTATCAAATGACAGGCTCCCAAGCTGGGAAGCTCAAGCCCAGAGGCAATGGGAAACTTGGGTTGATTTTCAGGAAGAATGAGAGAACTTCTGTCAGTAATCACCTCCTGCTGTAGAAATAAAGCAAAAAAAAAAAAAAAAAGAAAAGGTTTGCCTGAGGCATCGGTGATGGTTGTAATGGTTTTGCACAGCTGGGCTTTTGAAAGAAAATATATAGAGGAAAAAAAGGCTCATTTCAGGAAAATGTCACAAATAAGATGTTGGCTGAAAACTGTGGTTTATGCCCAGTGTTCCTGGGCACTTTTTAGGTTGTCAGGTGGCTCCAGATCAACAGAAGATGTCACCAAGGTCCAACACTGGGAGATTCCGGTGAGGCCCTGGGTGGGCGCTCCCTCTCACACGCTCACACTCACATCCATGCTCATGCAGTATTCAAGGAGGTTTGAACCACAGTAAAATATCAGCAAGAAAGAGCATAAAGTCTGTCTGACACACAAGAAATTTGGGCTTAAATAAAAAAAACTTGAGGCATGCTGCTGTAATGAATATTGAGCTGTGCTCTGGATTCCTAATAGACACCTTAAAAAAGGTTATATTAAAACGGCAGCCAGTTACTATTACTTTTAGCAGATTTCATGGTCTGCTTTCAGGCTATTGCAATGAATAACAAATATAAAATATTCATTCTATTTTCCTATTTGCTTTTTCTAACCTACTGTGTCCCCAGAGCACTGTGGAATTGAAGTGCATCTCTGATTGATAGCAGTGAGAAAGCAACTGTAAGTCAGTTTTAAATTGTTCTAAGTGCAAGATTTATAATTTAAAAAAAATATAGGTAAGGAGCATTGTCTCTTGTTAGTGAAGGAATTTTTGGGTTTAATATGTAAATGGCAAGGGTCAGCCCAGAGAAACAGAGCAGGTCTCAACAGAAAGTTCACTTAGGTTTGGCTGCAGGCTGAGGCCCCAGGCAGACCTTGGTCAGGCTTGGTAAAGCCACACTGGAAGAACTTGCAAAACCAAGGGTTTTAGGGACAAATCTCTTTTAGGAAAAGCCACGTTGTACAATATATTTCACTGGAGCAGCTGCTCCAGCAGAAGTTCAAGAGCCATTGAAAAGGAGCCAGCTTTTCTGTGTTTATGAGCATTACACTGATTTCTTTCCACCTCTCTCTTGGTCAGGGTAGGTACCAGATATTTCCTTTTATTCCTGTAGAAAATGTGTTCACACCCAGAGTCAAAAGGACTTAGGTAATAACAAATTATTCTGGTAATTCTGATTTCTGTTTTCCTGACCCTGCTGGCATACAGCTTCTGAAGGGGCAAGAAAAAAAGGCTCCTTTCCCTCTCCAGTGCCTGTGACAAGCATAATCAATAAATGCTATTGGCTGCACTTCCCGTGGCTCAGAAAGGGATTTGCTTTAGATCTAGTAGGGCAGTGGAACTTAATTAGCAATTGATTATTAAAGAAGTTCACTGATGAATAACAGCAATTTTTTATGTGTAACTTTATCTAGATATAAAATGTGATTCACAAGCACTGGTGGATTTTTAAAGTCCTTGCTGGAAACAAAATAGTTTCCAGGGCTCTCCTTGCTGAGCATCCTGGTCACTGTTTGCCACTGGTGATGTGTGACCTCCTGTGAGGGTGAGAGGGACCTGGCAGGGACAGGTCCTGGCTGGCAGGGTCACAGCAGGGCTCTGGGATGGGTTTTCTGGCAAGGGCTTCCCACGTGCCCTCACCACCAGTGTACTCAGGGGCTCGGGGGGAGTGACCAAAGTGGCACATAAAAACTGCCCTTCACATGTGGAACAGTGGCAGTGTTTGGGACAGATAAATAAAGCCTTCTCTGGCTGCAGCTGAGCGATGGCTGTGCTGTGGTTTTGCTCCACAAGACTCAGTCCTCTCCATCCTCCCCCCATGCAGGGTGAAATCACAGGTGAGACCCCCAGGACCAGCAGCCTGATGCTCAGTGCCCACCCTTGTGAAGGTTATGTGGGGTCATCCCCTGCTTTATCTTTTGTGCCCTTCATCTTCCTCTGCTCCCCACGTCCTGTCTCTCCCTCTGGCCAAGGGCTGCTCTGTTTTGCCCCCCTTTTCTGCCTCCACTTGTATCATGGGTTTATTTGGTTTATGTATATATATTTTTTACTGGTTTGCCTCCATAATTTTGTCTCATAGGGACTGCATTTAGTACCATCTTACTACTTTCTTTTTATGCTTCCTACATCCAAATTGCTCAGTATATCACCAAATATCATCCTGTCACTCTGTCCCATACCCATTTACTGCTGCTGCTGTTTGAGGCTGCAGCTCTGTGTAAACAAGGAGGTGGATAAATCACCCGGAGGGTTCATGTTCACCTCCCATCACCCACTGGCCATGAGGCACATCACATTTTCCCTGGACATGAAATGGTCTTTTCCCATCATGGGCTGTGGGATAATAAAAGAGTTGCTTACAATAGAGGAGGCCTAAGGTGACAGAGAACCAGGAGTGATTTACCCACTCTGTCTACTTTTATTTATAACTTGTGGCTTCTCTTCTGAGGGGAAAAAAACAAGGGGTGTTTTGACTTTCCATTTCTGGGTTATGGAGCAGAGGGTCAAACCTGAGTTTTTGACTTGATGGTCCCATGACCTGAAATAATGTGACAAGTGGAGCAAAATGACAAATTGCCCTTTAAAATGTGTGCAGGTGTCACTGGGAGTAAATTGGGCACAGAAATTGATTTCATGGTATTTGCCTCCTATGTCGAGGTAAGACCCTGAGCAACTTATTCAGATTTTCAGTAATTTGGGGCACTTACATTTCTTCCCAGACTTTCAAAGTGTATTTTGCATGCAACAGCCCGGGAACTAACATGCAGTTACTGCCCACCACCAGTAGCATTAGTAAAACATGACAAAAATTGGGTATTTACCATCCAGGCTTAAAACTTATATCACTGTGCACATTTTCAAAGAAATCAAAGATTCAAGGTCAGGTTGGATGGGACCCTGAGCAGCCTGTTCCTGCTGGAGATGTCCCTGCTCATTGCATTTGGACTAGATGACCCTAAAAGGCTCCTTCCAACCCAAACTGTCCCGTGATTCCATTCCTCATCTTACCATTCTAAAATCCACACCAGTTCCCAGCAGAAGGAGGCTCTGTACCAGCAAGCTCCCACTACAGGCTGATGGTGTTGTGCCTTCCTGAAGGAACATCCCCCATGGAGCAGGGGAGTGGGACCCTCTCCTGCTCAGTAAAGCCTCCTGTGCTGATGTGGGTGTTCTGCAGCAGGATCTCCTGGGCTGTTCCCTGTTTTACTGAAGGGGATTCTGCATTTCCATGTCTTGTATGGGCAGAGCCAAGCAGTTTTCCCAGTGCTGATGACAATCCTGCCGGTTAACTGTGCTCCCACATCCCAAACAGCTCTGCATGGAGCACAGGAAAGAGCCTGGAGCTGTGTCCCAGCATGGACCTGTGAGGTGAGGAGCAGCTGAAGGAGGAAATGGAGATGAGGAGAGCAGCTGCATTGCCATGGGGGCTGCTAAGCCTCTGAGCCTTAGATAAACAAAGCTAATACCTTAATTTCCAAAACTATGTATTTTTCCTCTTTTCATCTGAAAACGATAAATATTTCAATTGATTCTGAGATCCTGGAAAACTGAAGTCATCATCAATCACAGACCTCCTCTGCTTGCCCACCCACCAGGTGAAATGCAAGAAAAGGACATCAGCACTTTTCTGTTTGGTTGCCTCCAAGCAGGCTGATGTTTGTGCTGGGGTGGGATGGCAATCACAGCAGGGCAGCAACTTTAATTGCCAGGCTCTCTGTGACATGCAGCAGAACTCTTACAGAATTTGATACTGTGCAAATGTAGCTAGGAAAGATATTTTCTTAAGTGGATAAAATAGGTCATATATTCTTAATTGGTAGAGTGTGTTTTCACTTGTTAAATAGTGTTTTCAGTCATTTAAGTGGATTTTCATCACACGAAGTGGATCCTGAAAAAACCCAACACTCACATGAATTTATCTCTACAACCATAAGAAAAATCTTCATTTCTGCTCAGTTTAACACAGCAGGTTCAAACAGCTATTTAGCTTGACAAGGATAAATCTGTGTTCACTATTCATGAAATGGGTCAATTGTGTTAAACAACACCTGTTCTAGTGTGACTTAATCACCAGACACTAAGTTTGTCACCCAGACTTCTCTGGGAGAACAGGTGGGCTGTGTTAAAGGAGAAGGTGTGTCTAGAAGGAAAACCCCTTTCTGCCTGTGTGAGGGTCAGTCTTTGTGGAAGGAGAGACAATGAAGTCTCCACTCTGTGACATGAGAGCAATTGGCCAGACAACTTAGAGCAAAACCCAACCCAGCTCATGAGAACAGAAAATGGCATTTTTTCTGGAGCAAAAGCCCCCAGCAGAGTGCCCAGAGCAGCCAAGGTTTTGCTCCATCCCATCCCTCTGCACCCAGGTGTGCTTGAACCTGCTAACAACCTTCCCCTGTCCCCAGCAGTGCCCAGGTTCTGCACAGACGGATTTGGAGTCTGCAGGCTGGGCTCAGGACAAGGTTCTGGGCAGTCACAGGGACCTGCTGAGGAAAACGTGGGAATTTGGCAATTCAGTTCCAGCAGCCTTCACAGTGGTGGGCATGCACAAACAGAACTGATGGAGTTTCCTCTGCCTGCTAAAGGAAGCATGAAACAAATTATTTTGTGTCCAAAGTTTGTAGTAGAGCCATGAGGGACTTCTAATTAGAGAGCTAATGTGCACTTTCCCAGTGATTAGGTAAACATATTTTTTTGTTATTTATAATAGCTTCCATCACACAGATTCAACTAATTACAAAAACTTCCCTTGTAGAAACCATTTACAATTTTAATTCCAATTATTTTTTGACAATTCAGAAACATTTTTCCTATTACTCATCAGAAAGCAGAAAGTTAATCCATTCATTACCATGCTGAAAGGCTGATTTGAAACCAACCATGGATTACAAAGTCAGAGTGAAGGTGAAAAGCAGGCGTTTGCTGTGCAGAAAGTTGAGGGGAGTGGGAACAGCTGTAAACCCCCCAACAGCACAAGGCTGAGAAAAAGGAATTTTTTGCATAGCTGAAGAAGAAATGCAGTGGTGCATTTACAGTCTGAGCACTCCCGTGTCCAGGGAGCTCCTTTGTCTGCTCGGTGCCAGCCTGGGATGTGTGGGGCTGGAGCTGCTGCTCCCCTGCCAGAGCTGAAATCCAGCTGTGTTAAATCCAGCTCTCAGCTGGATCTGCACCAATTTCAAGGAAAGCAGACAGGGTGGGAGAGAGTCCTAAAGATGCTGGAAGGTGGGGCTCGTGTTTGCATCCCAGAGACATCCCCCACATCCCACACAAACATAACCCACAGCACTGCTGGGAACTGCAGGCACCTCTCATGTGGGAGCTTTGCCTTTAAAAAATACTTGTTTTGCTCAAACCCTAAAAAAGGCCAAAGGTTCAAAGTGTCTTTCATAAGCTCTGTGGGATGACAGTGAATCTCCCGTGATTCCTTTTGACTCAGAAAAATAAAGGTCAGGTCCTACCCATATCCCTCTCCTTAAATTGGATGTTTTCAGTGGAGCTGCACTGATTTACAGCCCTGGACAAAGAATGAATACATTTCTTTTAACTGAAATGACTTTTTTGTAATGTACCCAATCTGGAAATTAATGGGACATCCCATCGGATGTCCCATTTGGAATTTCATTATATGAAGTTGTAAGACATTTACAGCTTTTTTTCTCTGAAAAGTGATTATGCTCTCTGTTACAAACTCCTATAAAATCCTACAAAATTTGCTTCTGCCTCCCAATTTTATACAACAAACTCCAAATTCAGAAGCCTATAAAACTACTTTATTAAATTCAGTGTGAAAAGCTTTGATTTCTGTACATAAATACTTTCAGGGTTGTATTCTTACTACCTCTTATCTTCTCCAAATATTTACTTAAATACACTTTCTAAAAGACAGTTTCAACCTTAAGAAATGAATTGCTCACTAAAATGGATTTGACAAGCCATGAATGCAGCATTCAGATTAGAAAAAACAAAGTGTTTTAGTTTTGAAATGCATCTTGCAAGGCAGGTCTATGTCTTTTGGAGGTGCATGCCCAGAAGGTCCAGCTCAGCCCACATTTCTTGGCTGAGGAGGGATTTCTGGGAGCTGTCTGTCCGGGGTTCAGGGATGGAGACACTTGGGAAGGGCTTTGCAGGCAGCAAGACAGAGGCAGGGAGGAAAAGGAGGGACATGAAGAATGCCACATGTGAAAGCAGTGGGGGCAGATTTGACCTTTCAGACCTTTCAAGGCAATGTTCTCAGCCACTGCTGTGAGGGCACCACACCCACCCAGCAGCCTTCACCTCTCCCAGACAGAAAAAACTGCTCCATGAACACCCACTGTTTCACCATTCCACATCTCCTGTGCTCCTCCCCAGCCCTTTAGGGCTCTTCTAGATGGTTTTTTAAAAAAAACAGCCTGGAGGTGAGTGCAACACCTCTGGTCACTGTACAGCAGTGCCCAGGCTGAATTCAATCCGGGCTTTGCTGAGGAGCCTGCTCTGCTTTCAGCAAGGAGCTGTCAGACACGGCTGCTCGAGACCTCCTTACCACAAATCCTCCCCTGCAACCTGGGCAGAATAAACTGGATCAAGGGAGCAAAACATTCTGAACAGTATGGGTTCAGTCACAGAAACCATGTAGGAAAATGGGTCTGGGGCTGTGGCACTGAAACCACAGAGGAATTTCTGCTGAATGCCTCAGAACAGCAGGGTGAGGAGATTTTCTCTGGGTCTGTCACCGCTGAGCTGGCACTGCTGTGCACACTGTGCCACGTCCAGCAGACTCCTCGCTCCCTTCCTGATGTGCCCATGGCTCTGAAAGTGAGCCTCTCACCCAAAGCAGTCCTTTCTTCTTCCCTCATCCTCCTCTGATCATGGGATGAACAAAACTGGGAGCATGGTTAGTGTTGTCACTGCTTGGAGCTGCAGAATGGTAAATTTAAACTCAATATTGCTGAGTGTTTCCTGGGGGATGCTGGAACCACAGACACCTTGTGCCAGAGAGCCAGAGCTCAGCCTGGCTCATCTCTGGCAGCTAATGAGCATGGACAGAAGGCAAAAGTGATGGATCCACTCTGCCAAAGTGTTTTCCAGCACGTCCCCTGCTTTCAGCTGGCCTAGGGAGCTGCACAGTGCCATGGCTGTGTTCAGGTGCTGTGGTGACATGGGTGTTAGCTGAGCTGCACTTGCCAAGCTCTGGCCCTGGCATAGAGACCACTTAGAGAGCAAATACCAGCAGATATGTTTGTCATTGCTTCAGCTTTTGGAGAGGCACCATTGCAGCAGAGGCCAGGCTGCCTCAGTCCATGGACACAGGCAGGCAGTGAGTCCTAGAGAGGAAAGCACGCTGGTGACTTCCTTGCAGGATGCTGGGAGTGTCTCTGCTTTTTGGCTTTCACCCCTGAGGAGCCAATCCTCCTGCCTTGCCAGCCTGTAAAGCTCTGAAAGCAAAAGCCAGACAGCAGGAACAACCCCTCACTGCTGTTAATAAGCAGAGGGACTAATGAGGCTGAAGCTGAGTGCATTAAGAGCCCACCTGAGAACAGAGCCTCTTCATGACAGCACTTCGCCAGAAAGGATCAATTTGCTTCCCCCAGTGATGGGCAGGCAGAGCCTGTCATCCTTGTCATTAAAGATTGCTCCAAAGGGAGCAAACACCACGTCTGAGACCTGCCAGGGCCAGCAAGGCTCAGCAGCCCTGCCAGCCCACTGCAGGCACTTTAGCAGCCTCCAAAGTGACCAGAAACGCTGCTTGGTGGGGCAGCAGCACTAAGAGAGCACTTAAATTTTCTAAGATTTTCTAGCACTGGAAGGAGGGAAACTGAATCAAGAGCTGAACCAATGTGGAGCTGATGAGCAGGTCAGCAAATGCTGCCAATGCCACGTGCATGTTGCACATGTGAGTACAACTCTTCAGAGCAAAAGGCTTCACAACTTTGTATTCTCTGCCCCAGAGTCACTGTCATCTTAAGATTCAATGCAAGGATGAAAACAAATCATGCTGTCAAAAAATCATGCATTAGAAACAAATTATTCTCTCTAAATGCATCTTGGCAATATAATTGATAAACTGTTTGTGAAATAATTGAAAAAGCAGGGTGGGGACATACAGGATAAATGGCTAAAATAAGAAAGTAATGAACGCATGTAAATAAAAGCCACAATCAATAGATATAAATTACAGCATGACAAACTGTAAATAATCAGAGCATTTCAGGCCTGGAATGTGATCCTTCTTCAGGGAAAACTTGTGTTAGCAAATCTGCAAAAGCCTTAAGAAGAAAACAAGAAGACATGAGGTTATCAGGGCTGTTTGAAATGGCAGACACGATGGATTAGCCCCTGGATTCATTACTCAAAACCTTCACCAGCAGTGTGGAAGTAAGACATGATACCAGCCCACTTCCTTCCTCCACCCCAACATACAAATAATCCTGGCAGGAGTGATGCTCTCAGCCTTTCTCGCACTGTTACAGACAGATTAAAAAAACAGAGATGGCATTTTTCCTTCCTGGTTTAGCCATTTAGAAGGGGCTTCTGAAGGTTGACTCTGGTGTCTTGGTTGACTGCACTTTCTTCCTTTCCCCCCCATCTCAGGAATCCTGGTGCTATTCAAAAATAAACACTCACTGCTCCCATCTTCTTCTGCAGATGCACGTATTGAGGCAGTTTTTTTCCACCATGGAGGATTTTATCCCATCTCTGTTTCCAGGTCCTAAATCCTTTCCAGATCCTGGGGATTAAATTATCATCAAGACCAGACCATGCCAAGACCCTTCAGCATGAGTGGGAATGCAGCCTGCATCAGGGATGAGCTCAGCCACTGCTGCTGAGAGCATAAAGCACCCAAGATCAGCACTGAAAATGGACTGAAGAGATTGGGGATGGATGAGGGCTGGTGGATTTATACCCTGGCCTCCTGGCGGACTCTTGAAAATGAAGGTGAGGGATGACAGACCTTCATTTGCTGTTTCAGAACATGGTTGCTTTGTCTCAGGACATCCTTCACCCATTGCCCAGAGCACAGCAGGAAGGCTCCTGCTCACCTGCCCGCCGTGGGTGCCCTAAACCCCTGAATGTTTGGTGAATTACAGAAGCACAGAATGGTTTGGGTGAGAAGGGACCTTGAAGGCCATCCAGTTCTACCCTCCGCCATGGGCAGGGGCACCTTCCACTATCCCAGGTTGCTCCAAGCCCCATCCAACCTGGCCTTGAACACTTCCAGGGATGGGACAGCCACAGCCTCTCTGGGTACCCTGTGCCAGGGCCTCCCCACCCTCACAGGGAGGAATTTCCTCCCAATACCTAATCCAATCCTGCCCTCTCTGATTGAATCCCTTTCCTCTTATCCTGTCATTCCAGGCCCTTGACCAAGTCCCTCTCCAGCTCTCTTGGAGCCCCTTTAGGTACTGGAAGAAGCTCTAAGTTCTCCCCAGAGCTTCTTTTCCCTAGGCTGAACAGCCCCAGTTGCTGCAGGTTTATGTCACATTAAATGAAAGCGGGTTAGAACTGGAAAAAAATTTTCTTGGTGGACAGCTTTGAAGGAAAGTGTTTGCTGCTCTCTGAGACTGAAGCTTGTTTGGAAAACACCCTCAGGAGCAGTTTTTAGGCAAAGATTGCAACCTCCACCTTGCTGCTGGCTTGCAGACAATATCATGTGGTAAAAATACATCATGCTCTATGTCTAGGGGTAATAAGAAGAAAATAAATGACATTAAAATGCAAAGTATTGTCAGTGGTTATTTCCATGGAAAGTCCATTTCCATTTAATAGCAGAGAATCCATCACGTTCTGCCTTATTTCAGCTGTGATGGCTCCCAAGAAAAGATGTAGGTCACAGCATGTGGAAGGCAGTGCCTTTGAGAAGAGCTCAAGGTGCAGTTTTCAGGTAGTGGAGGGGAGGGTTGCTTTGTCACTTTCCTTTACAGCCATGCTGGCACTCACCCTTCCCCAAAAGTGCTAGAAAATGTCACTAAATTTGGATGTGGTGCAATGTGAGTGGGGGCTGAGAGAGCTAAGCAAGACTGGCAGCCTGCAAAGAGCTGCTGCAGGGGGTGTGGAAAGGAAAAAGGGGCAGAAGGTTTGAAATTTTGGGTCCAGGTGAAAGCAAGGCTCACCCAGTAATTCTGCATCTCTGCAAGTGCCCAGGAGCCCAGCTGGGTTAATGCTGAGCCATGATTTCCATCAGAGTCCAGGGCAGACTGAGCAGCCAAAATGCCCTGATTTTAATGTAGCCCTAGAAGCAGTGGTTTGGGACTTTTACCCTTGTTCCACTATAACAGAGGATTTCATGAGACTCAATTAGCAAGGTAATTAATTAATCAATTATGTAAAACAGATGAGCAATCTGATATCCTGTTCTACAATGATACAGCTCTTTGTTGAAACTTAATTAATACACAGGCTTGGGGACAAAATAAAAAAAAGGAAAAAAACCCCAAATCCTACAGAAGAATCAGTTGGAGAGAATGATTCCAACAGAGGATGGAAACTGGGCTGGAGACCAGATGGGATGCCAGCCCTGCTCTGAGAGGACAGTGGAGTTATTCTGGGTAGTTTAGCAACCAGCCTGATGTTTGTCTCCACCACTACAGCCAGCTGAGCCAAATTGGGCTCTCCTGCCTGCCAAAACAAATCTGTGGTAATTCCTTCTGTGTAACTGCTCAGTGCCCACCTTTCCAAGCTGGCTGGTGCTGTACATGACGAGGGAGGCATTCATGTGTTTGTTGTTTTTGTGCCTCCCAGCTCCTCTTGCTGTACCAGGAGGGCTGCAGGGCTGAGCTGCAGCTTTAGGGTCTCTAACAACCACCAAAGCTCACTGCAGGTGCTGGGTTCCTACGTGACCTGTACCAAAAAGCAATGGGGATATTGATCTTCTGTAACAGCCCCTTGTAACCCAAAGTATTTCAATACATTAATCTGTGAAAACCTACATCTTGTTACAATCTCTGTTTTATTTAATTTTACTTTAGGCTAATAGTTATTTGGGTCAATTCTTTGCAGTTGTGATAAATTGATACATCATCTGTGATGGAGCAAAACCCAAAGTATTTCAATACATTAATCTGTGAAAACCTACATCTTGTTACAATCTCTGTTTTATTTAATTTTACTTTAGGCTAATAGTTATTTGGGTCAATTCTTTGCAGTTGTGATAAATTGATACATCATCTGTGATGGAGCAAAACCCAAAGTATTTCAATACATTAATCTGTGAAAACCTACATCTTGTTACAATCTCTGTTTTATTTAATTTTACTTTAGGCTAATAGTTATTTGGGTCAATTCTTTGCAGTTGTGATAAATTGATACATCATCTGTGATGGAGCAAAACTGTGTCAGGGCTTCTACTTACACAGACTCTTACTCAATAGTTTTGCATTAACCAGATTTGTGATACTCAATACAGAAAAATCAGTGTCAAACATGCAAACCTCTCAAACCCTCCAAATAATTTTAGAGGTAATGTGTTTCCAAAGCTTAAAGCAATGTGCTTATGGGCCTTTCCTTTAGCAATATGCTCTGGGGTCGATTTTCCCATGTTCAGGGGCCAGATTGCAAATGTATTGGCTGGGAATGGAAGCAGAGTCATGCTCCAGCAATGATTCTTATTGAGTAACTAGAGATGAGAAAAGGCAGTTACTACCTGGCAAAGACCCTGCATTTTAAGTTTTCTTTACAAACTCTCCCTCTGCCCAAGCCTTTAGCGTGGAATTGCAGGAATTTATAGCAATATGTAGAAGAAGCTGATACTCAAGAGCAGTGGCTGCCAGGGACTGTATTTCTTTCTAAGGCTGCTGTCAGAGGTGTTTCTTGCACAGCTGCAGCTGGGAGGGTGACTGCAGAGCCACTGAATGCTCACATCAGAGCCTCTGCATGCCTCTCCCTCACTGCTGGGCTGACAGAACACTGCACCATCAGAATTTGCTTCTGGCCTTGCTCTTCCCTTCCTCCCAGAGTGCCACTGTGTGGCCTGTGTGTTTTAAGCCTTGTTTTCAGGGATTCACTTCAAGCAGTTACTGCTATTGCCCAGCCTGTAGCACAATCTGCCTCTGCAGTTTCTGGGTTTTCATGGGCTGATCCTGAGCTGCTCCAGTCACTGGGAATTCTCCACTGGAAAAAACTAGCTTCAGTCCTGGAAGAAGTGGATTGGTCTTCTCTGTCCATGCTCAGGGGATCCATCCTCCTCATCCACAGCTTACCTAAGTCTGGTTTCACTGTTTTCCTTCTCTTTCCAAGATTACATGAAACGATCTCTTCACTCTGCCTCCCCACCCCCTCTAAAAGAGCTGGTCTCATTCCAAAAATGGGAGTGTTCAGAAAGTCAAAAGCTTATTAATAGCTCTCTGCCTCTTTTTAATCTATTCAAAAAGCTGTACAGTATGCAAAGCTGTTGTGACATGATTTTTCTTTTTTAATATCTCACCCTTTGACTGTCAGTACTTAAGGAAAAATGAAACTAATCATCAGTGAAGGCTGTAATGCTACTGTTTTATAGCTGCTGGGGAGCTCAGAAGAAAAATTTGTAAGAGAAGATATAAAAGAGCGAGAGAGAGAGAGAGGGGAGGTGTGTGTGTAAGTGTATGCATGGATCTCACATTAGAGGTTTTACAGAACAAACCAAAAAGTATATTCATTTGCAAAATAATATTAGTAAGATAAGGAAATTATATATTGGAAAACAGTGAAAAAAAGGGCCATTTTTGTAACTTTGTCCTGAGTGTTCCTTTCCATGCAGAGGTATGACATATTGCCCAGCCTGGCAGATTTTACTGAAGATGCAAAGCACAACATTTGGGCACTGGATGAACTCTACTGTCCTCCAGGTAGGAGCTGTCCTTGCTAACATTTTACCTTGAACCCCAAATGACATTTTACTGTTGCTGGAGCAACATTTTAGCCACAGACACTCTTCAGTATCAGTGGGGAAGCAAAGGCTTTATCTTCTGGCAGGGAGTTAATGGAAATTATTTCAAGATTCTCCTCTGAAAATGGAGGACAGAGTCATGGAAAAGCTAAATATAAATCAGTGCAGCTTATCAGGACATGACAGGTGGGATATAATAGTCTACTATGAGTATTTTAATGTATGAAACCAAAGTACATCATTAAGCCCAGCACAAGTAGTTACAGGAGGGAGTAGCAAAGCAGGAGTGATAAAACACAGGCTGAACCATATATGAGGCATAGAAGGAATTCCCAGAAGTGGATATTCCAAAATTCCAGTGGATATCCCAGGCCCAGGGGGGTCTAAAGGCATATATATATACACACACACACACATGCATGTATTATATATCTATTTAAACACATATTTGTAATTAGAAAGGAGTGGAGTGTGTGTGTAGAGCTATGCATGTGTAATATAAAACAAAGCTTGCAAGATGCCTGTAATATGAAAGCTAGAAGGAATATTAAAAAAAAATAGAGCTCCAATCACCAACCCTTTCTGACAACTAAAATCTCATTTACAACTCACACACCTTTAAGCTCTGGATTTCTTTTGCTTTGCTCCCAGCACTCAGTGCCACACACAGCCTCTGACATCTGGAACAGCTGAGACACTTCAGCACAGAAGATCAAACACTTCCAAGAGTCTCAGATGGTTTGGGAAAGGGAAAACCCAGTTGTTCTCAGTCAGGTAAGTGGTGTACTGCAAGTGATGTGTGGCACACACAGTAAAAATAAACTCATGAATGCAGGCAGTTGAACTGAAATCTCAGGCAGGTTCTGACCCTTGATGGCCCAACTCAACCCATGGTGTATGGACAGATATATTATCAGTGCATACCTGATGAGATGACAACTGTGAAAATGCCTGCAAATTGGTTTCTCTTTTCACCTGGTACTTTTAATATTCCACATACAGGAAAAAGGTGATGAAATAACATTTTAAACTCTGTAATTAGCACTGCAATAATGCTGGCTGTTTAAATTGGTTAATAATATTAAAGACAAGCTCTGATTTAATTATAGAGACACAAACCCAGGTATTTCTAAATGAGGATGGCTTCCCACCAATTGTATTTAATATAATTTTGCCTTCATTTATCTTGTAGATAAAGGACACTGCAGAGTGTGGCTGTGTTTGTGGAATTGCCCTGGATACCTTCAGAAGAGACAGAAAAACATGACAATTTGCAATCTGGAGAGGAAATAGAAATGAAAGCTTCCCCCTCTGCCCTTGCTAATTCCTCAAAAATCAATTTTAATATAATCTGAAAAATTCTGATTTTGGTACAGTTATTCCATTCTGTTTGGTTTCATTTCTGCTTCTGAAATAGAGGTTTCTGGAGACCTTGCATTAACTCCACAGATTACAGCTGGCATTGAACAGAGGTATAAGTTATGAAGCAAATATAAAGGAGCATCCATTTCCATGTATGATTAAATGCTGACTCAAGGCAGTGCAGTATTTTTGATCCCATAAGTTTAATAAAATTCAGGACAGGCAATAAGGAGTCGCAGACAAATTAAAATTTATTGAGACAGACAAAAATGCAACTATTTCAGACTACAGTTAAGCATTTACAGTTAACCAAAGGTAGCAAAATGCTCACATTCCACTTAACTCCTTATGGAAAAAGCATTCAGAATTTACTATGCAGTTCTACTTACTATGATAGTCTACATCCATCTACAGTAGGGACATCGAACTGAAACACGTAATATTTGGATCTCTCCTTACAGATCTACACATTGAACAGTAACAGACATCAACAGCATTGAGAAAAGTATAAAAAGACCAAAACCCACCTACTGTAGAAAGGGCTTTTTGATGTGTAGTAACTGTACAAAGCAGTCTGTGGGTGAAGAATGGGACACAGGAGGGGCTGCAGAGAAGCCAACAAATGGAGGAAGCGAAGCTCGAGCGACCTGGTCTGGGTCAGGTGGTGACCTTAGATCTACATCAGTTGCTGCTTGAGGGAGAAAAGGCTACAAAACTCCTAATATCAAAATATTCCCATGCCAGAAATGTACACTGAGACTAACAGACTAGGCTGCAGAGGCAAAGAGAAGCATTCACTAACAAACAGTGTTGTTTTAAATATAAACTTTACATCTTCAATATAAACTGTAGAATAAATATTAAATAAACAGTTCAAATGGTTAAAAATAATACTACAGAATAGCTTAAAAAAAAGGCAAAGAAAATAAAGAGGATTCTTTGTGTTCACAGCAAAGGCCAGCAATGACCCAAAAAACCCAGCTGTGCTGAAATCTGAACTCAACATTTTGATTTAACTACAGTTGTTAAAAGGAATATAAAGCAATGCCTAACAGTACCTCATAGACTGTAATATGAAAAGAAAATGAGATTAAAAATTGGTTTGTGTTTCTAAAAGAATGGGACAACTCTTATTCCATTTGGTTTGTGTCTCTAAAAGAATGGGACAACTGAAATTCCATTTTTCACAATGAGAAAATGTTTGGAAGGTCAATGGCTTGATTCAGATGGGAAGTAAGTCTTGCTTTGTAAAAAAAAAAAAAAGGAAAAAGAAAGGGATTGAATTAAATCAAGCTGGAAGCAAATTAAATCCTTTACAAAGCATGATGAATGGAAGGGGCATGATCTGGAAGAGCACTGGTTCTTGGTAGAATCGCTGGTTTCTTTATCACTATTTCATTAAATGGAAGATTTTCTTAATGCATCTCCCGAGACTGGACACACACACACAGATATGCACACACACATTTGTGCATAAATGCATATATACAGTCACACAGAGATATACATATGTACATACATAGGCTGCAGGTCCCCCACCACGGGAGGATGCCAGTGGATCACAAAAGGGCTTTGTTAAACAGCTTTGCAGGATTTGGGAACTTGCTCTCAAAGCAATCCAGAGTCTGAGCTGCCCTTCCAAGCACATGTGCCCTGCTGCTGCCTGGCTGGACCCTGGGATTGGGCACAGCTGCCCTGCCCAGCTGCCCCAGCCCACAAAGTGGCACATTTCCCACGCTGGCTGGAGCCAGAAGAACACTTGCACGAGTCAAAGAGGTACTGAGTGGTCACCTGGAGAGGGGGGTGTGCCTGGATCCAGGCCAGCATGCCTACAGCAGTTTGTGTGTGTTTGTGTGTGTTTCTGGGTGCAGGGACATGTGCTACCAGAGGCCACCCAAGCTAGCCAAGGCTCCTGCCCCCTCACCAGGCTGTGCTGGGCATGGACCTGTTTCACTCGGGCCACCCCATGTTTGAGTGGTGACACAGAAATTGTTTTACATTTAGATAGAAACCCTTCCAGCTCTGATTTGGAAGCATCACCTGTGAAAATCAGCCAGAGACCAGCAGTGGGTGGAGCTGCCATGTCTGCACATGTAAACTCAAAGATGTTCACATTCACTTTTAAAGGCTTATTTAACAGCTTTAATTTAACCATCTTGCATGTTTACATGGGACACAGCCCCCTGCAGCCCCAGACCTGGTGCTGCCTGCAAAGGCTTAGAGTGCCAGGCTTTGCCCTGGGGAGGTGCTGGGCAGGAGAAGGGATTTGCTCTGTGACCTTTGATGTAAGGCACAGCCCAGGATAAGCTGTTGTGGAGGGACACAGGACTGCCAAAACCCCCCTAGCTCTGTGTGGAGGATGAGTCCAGCCAGGAGGATAAGCATAATCTGCTGATTGTGGAGCTCAGATTTATGGCAGAATGAAATGGCAGCTCTGTGCCTCAGGCAGGTCTTGCACAGGACAGCAGAGCCAGACCCAGAGAGTGTGGGGTTAATTAAGAAAATACCAGAGGAAAACCAGACAGGATGTTTGAGAAGGAACCCCCTGATGGTGTTCAACTGCTTCTCACAAAATGCTGTTTAGGGAAACAGAAATGCTGGGCTATCTGCTCCTCCTGCAAGTTGGCAGGATTTCTGTGAAAGGCAAATAGAAAAAGTGTGTGTGTGTGTGTGTGT
>VYZP01066236.1:0-17424 GCA_013400635.1 Hypocryptadius cinnamomeus | reverse complement strand
AAAAATATATTCATTATATCCAACAAATAAAAAAAAAAAAAAAAAAAAAAAAGGCAACACACTGTAGTTGAGAGTAGCGTTTGGGGGCCATTTTAATTGTTAAACCATTCTACCTCTCTTTTCACCAAACTGACATCATGCCAGCTCTCTGATTTATGACTTGCTAATTGGCTAAATTCTGTGTTAATAAAAGAGTAAATTCTTGAGCTTTCTGTCAGCAATAGAGCTTATTTCTAGACTGTGTGCAGTGACACTTACTACTTTGTTTGCTTTAATGATCAAGGGATGTTAATATAGTTCATCTGTGACAATAAACATGCTTCCAGAATGCCCTTCACACTGGTGCTGGGCAAAAGGGCTTTTTAACACACCTGCCTGCCAATGAGCAAAGTCTACAGGCAGGCCCTGAAACACAGGGAGAGCCAAAGAGCTCCTCTTTGCATTTCAAATGGCACAGCTCACCGCCTGGCTTCTGGAAGCAATAGCACCACTCGTTGTTGGAAAGCTTCCCGTCCTTGAAGGAGTCGCAGGAGTTGAAGAGTGGCTTGACACAGGGCTCGTACTTATCCAGATAAATGGCACTGATCTCTGAGGGATCCAGCAGCAGGTCGTAGTTCATGTCAAGTTTGTTGAACATCCAGCCTAAGGAATCCTTACAGATTGGTAGGATGCTGGTGTCAAATCCTGGAAGAAGACAGGCAAATATTCCCCAGCTGAACCCCGGCATGCCCCCGGCACAGGAACCACTGCTAAGGTGAAGCCTTGCCAACTTTCCTTTTTTTGGCTGGACTCTGAACATTGAGCTGATTTGCCCAAAGCAGAACAAAATCCTAAGGCTGAATTGACTGTGTAAAGCTTAAAGCCCAAGCACAGCTACAACCCAGAGCATTACTCACACTCTGTGGGAGCTATGGGTAGAGAGGGCTGAGATTCAGAACTCTGAATTTAAAGAGTTTCTGTTCTTTAAAGTTATCTCTATTCAAAAAATTCTTGCTTTTTTTTTTTCCTTCAGTCCTCAGTCCAAGTGTCTTGGCCTGCTTCCAGGAAACTGAAATGTGATGAGAAAAGGCTGCACCCACCATATTTTCAAACTAGACTGAATCTGAACGCAATTTAAATCCTGTTTCCCAGACTCGTTTCTAGATGCCTGATCACATTCTTTCCTGCTGTGCTCTCACCTTCTACCTCTCATCCTTGCTTTTCACTTTTCAAAGGCCTGTCTGTGGTTTGTGACAACAAACTGCTTTGATCTGGACTGTGAGCTGTCTGTGGGAGGCAGGGGGAGAGAAGAGGTGAGGTGTCTCTGTTGCTCACATCACTCTGAGGGAGGGCACAGCCTCAGCTGGAGCTGCCCATGCTCTTGTATGCTGTACCAGCACCTTCCTGCAGCAACACAGGATTCTGCTTTTCCAGCACTTTGGAAACCATCACCATCATTCATTTTAATAGCCCAGATTCTTCAAAGACTGCTGCAGCAGCAGTGGTTATCACAGAAAGCCCAAGTCATGCATATAGATACCTACTGTGTATATGAGATACATGTTCCAGTATCCTGCAGTCTCCAGAAAAACAGTGGTATGGGTATAACACTATAAATCCACACTGCCATGGTATTTTTTCAATGCTTAGACTAAATTCCAAGTTATCTACAATGTAAGGAAGTATATTTGCAATACAGAGATAACAAATCTGATAACAAGGGTATTGGTTTCAACCAGGACTCAGAAACATGAATCCATTGGTTGGGGATTTGCAGGGACAGAGGGCTCCTGATACCCCAGGCCTCTGGTGCTCACACTGCTCCAGCTGGGAGCAATAACCTGCCTGTGCACTGCTCACTCTGCTTTGGGCCACCTAGAGAAGCCTGATGAGCTTTTTCCTTCAGCTGCAACTTTCACTGAAAGAGGTTAAGCTTAGCTTTATTTGCTGTACGTGTTCCTTTCAGGATGCTGCTTTGTTGAAGTGAAAGCTGAGATGTTGCTGGAATCATGCTGACAGTTTGTCCAAGCTCTGCACCCTACTTGCTATTTTAGGCATTAATCCAAAGGAGAGCAGGGCTTTTTGCTGGAAGCTGTGGTTTTTGTATGCAGCTGTGGCTGAAGGTTGTCAGTGACACAGAGGGACAATCAGAAGGGTTAACTAATGGGAAGGTTTGTGTCATTCATAATACATGTTTCTCTGAGGAAGGAAGAAGGTAATGCCGTTTCCTCAGGGCTAGAGGCAGCTCAGGCAGGGAAGAGAGAAATCATGCTGAACATTTCATCACATTTTTATGCTGTTATCTCCCATAACATTATCTAATCATGTTTGAGCACAGTGAAAAAGAACAAGACTGTGTGAATAGATGTAGGGGGAGCTACCTTGCTGAAGCAATTAGAAATATTGACTTCAATTATTTAAGTCATCTGAAGAAGGCAAGCAGGATTTGGTCACTGTGCAATCTTTTGTCAAGTGAAAGGATGTAAGATTCCTCACCTTTGCCTTTACAGAGCAACAGGAGCAGGGCATCCAGTCCTGTCCTGTGCAGGTGTTGGGTGCCAGATTCCCCAAGCCAGGGCAGGTTAAAAGTAGTCAAACAGGCAGGAGTGCACCATTCAACTGCATGGTGGAGCTGGGATCGGCTCCAGCTATCCCAGTTTAACAGTTTTCAGGAGAAAAAGAGTTAATGTCTGCTCTTTTTCTGCACAGATGCTCTCTCTGACAATGGATTTTACATGCCGTGGTGGCACTTACTGCTGCAGAAGATGAGCAACTGCAAGGTGCTGTATCATCAGTTGAGTATGGTACGTGTTGCTCAGCCCTGATGGTCTCTAAAGGTCATGTCTTAACTGGCAGGGACCAAAGCAGGGAGGTCTGGAATGAACTTACCCCTGACAGTGCCTGTAGATTATTTCTGAGTCTTGTTGTCCTCCCTGTTGGGAAATCTCCACCTGTGTGTGCAATGGGGATACACCACCAGCCTGCCCTCAGCATGGACCTGTCTGAGCAAATCACCAGCAGTGACTGCAGTGAGTACAGAGCTGCTCTGTGACACCATCAGGCTTGGATGGGAGATACAGCTGGGAAAGGCCACTTGAGAAGACAGTTAATTACATTAATTGAAGAGGTTTTGATTATAATTTCTTATAAACAAGGGAGCTTTCACTGTTGTGACCAGAGTTCCAGATTAATTAAGAGGCTGGTTTACTAAACAGTGCTGGATTATCAGACAATGTGGTCTGGAAGTCCTGAAATAAGGAAGTGGTAGGTGTGACAGAAAATCCTTAGCTAGATAGTTATTATCAGTGGAAAGTTAATTCTTTAATTGTCCCCCAATATGTCATTGAAGCAGCTCCACTTCATATTGTCTCCTGGTAAAAGGTACTGCCCATAAATTACATCTGCAGCCCAAATCCAACAATCCTGGATGCTCTCAGCACCCAGCACCAGGAGTGAAAGCCAAATGTCCCCTAAATGTTCAACACAGGCTCTGATTCACATCATAACCAGGGCAGCTTTTGGAAAATGGCTTTTGGAGCTCACTTACCTTCACTGGGAGGTCACTGTGCTCCCACCAGCCTGGTGAGGCCAAGTGATATTAAATGAATTAACTTCTTTTTAAAGTCTTTTAATATACTTATCTATAAATATGATGCAATTTTTTGGGTGAAATAAGCCACATACTATAATTCTGTAAGGAATCCAGTGCTTGGTTAACAGGCTGGATTTCCAGCACAACAGACCCAGAATAAGCAACCTCAGTGAGAACTCTTCTGCATCTTTCTGTCCATCGGCTCAGTGCTGCAGTGCCTGTGGCGAGAAGCAGGAGGACGGCGCAGGCTCCACGTCCCTCTTGGCTCCTTGGCACAGGCTGCCCACACAGATGCCAACTAATGTCAGCTGAGGTGGTGCTGCTCTCATTTGGACACCTGCTCACAAGGACCTGGACTAAGACCATCTTGTTCCTCTTTTCAACTGACAGCTGTTCAGCATCCTGACAACTTCCATTCACTACAGAGCTGGAAGGAAATCAAGCTGGTGACCTACATGTGAAAGTCTCTCATCCCATTGACATATAAAACGCTCCACCTCCTCTGAATTAAAATGGAATTAAATTTTAAAAAGTCTTTAGGTGAAAATCCTTATTAAAAATAAACACACCTTCTGGCATGAAAGAATTATTTTCCCCCTTCAACAGTTGACTTACATGAGCCATTTTTATTTTATTAAAGTATACTACAATTAAATTAACAGGGGTATAATTAACCTAATTTCCCCCATCGCTTAAAATAAAAGAAGGAGGAGAAGAAATGTTCCCCAGAAAAAAATCCTTTATATTGCATAGACCTCTAGTAAAAGAAAAACAACACCCACTCCAACCAAGGAGACTTTCTGGATACAATATGGGGATGTTATGAATTATCAACAGGCTCAGGAGCAATTTGAATCTGATCTTGCTACCTAATTAGTTTTATTATTTCCCTATGTCAAAACATGTCCCTGAGTTTCTTACATCATTTATTAAGGAGATTTTAATTGCACAAAGCCTTCAGAAGACAAAGTACCTGGCCCAAGGTGCTTTGCTGGGATCAGAGAGCTCAGGGAAGAAGGTTTGAAATCTAAACAGAATGATCTTCCTCCTCCTTTTCCTTTCAAGAGACTTACAAAGAAAATAAAAAGGAGTGTACTTTTTTCCTTCACCTGGGGGTGAACACAATACACTCAAAATGCTTATTTACACTCACACTAACATCTTGAAAAATTAATGCAGCATAGAAAAATCTCTGCTGGAAAACCTTCTCTGGACAGCCGATGTGTCCGAGGCATCATAGTCATGGCATGCCACCATCTGCTCCTTTTACTGCCACGGGGGCACATCCAAAATGGATTATTTGAGGATGTTCATGCCTTTCCAAACCCTGCAGGCACAACCAAACCAGTTCAGTTTAATGAAGGGATGTGTGTGGTGAGGAGGGCAGTAGAGGCTGAGCCATAAAAAAGGGCAATGTGTACATCAGAGTGTGTGTGTCCTGTTTGCCAGGATTCACAGACGTTCTTTTCTACAGCTTGGGTATGTGAACTTTGCTTTGAATTCTGAGCCCAGTTTAAGGTGTCTTTCATTTTTACAAATGTTTGAAGTTGGAGAGAGCCAAATACTGCTGTCCTCATCTGTGTGTATTTTCAGTGCCACCGGAGAGAATGTGAGCTGCAGAATTTGGCACATGTGGATTAATTCATGAATACTGTTGCAAAACCTCAAAAAAGAAAAACAAACCCAGGTTTTGTGGCATTTAAAAATGGCTTAGGCATCTAAACTCATAAAGTTCCTTTCTTTTTTTTGGTAAATTGATATAGAAGAAAATAAGAAAAAGTGCCAAACTAAGTCAACAGTCTAAAAACGAACATTGTTGAGATCAAGTCTTTAAAATCATCAGGCAGCCTTTCAAATAAAAGCTGCCAGGAATCAAACCAAACTAAAAAGAGATAACAGCTCCTCTGTGAATCAGAGCAAACACTGCAGAATTACCAGGAATGTTTTTCTCACTGAAATTGCTTAAAAAAAAAAAAAAGCCTCAACACCTTTAGGATTTGGCCTCTGGCAAGGTCATCATGAGGATGTCATGAATCATCTGCATGAAAACATCCTTTTGACAATCTGATAAAATGAGATTTCCTGTGATTCTGGGCCTAAAGGACTTCAAATAAAGTTTAAAGCCTCTAAGGCGTTCTGTCATGGGGTTTGAAATGAATTCACATCTGGAAGCCATGATTAGCTGTACATCCAGTTGCTTTTTGCACTGTGGTTTGGATCCTCTGCATGAGAATATCTTTTTTTGGAGCACTGTTTCAGAAATAAGTAGGACATACAGTTTTAAAGACACTGACTTTGTTGTAAATACTGTGCAAAATAAGGGAGACATGAAAAAAGATCATTTACACAGAACATGACTTGTTTCACCACAGAGTTTTAAGAAATGTGGTGGAATTGCTGGGTTTGAGTGTAGTTTTGGGCAATACAGCCCGTGGTATATTCTCTTTATGAAGAGGCAATCACCCTGATGTGCTGGGTCTGCTCTAGTGCCCCTGCAGCCTCTGTGGTGTCACTCTACAGGGACACCAGGTGAAAAGAGCCACAAAAGCAGCAGCTGACTGGCCCCTTCAAATTCTGGGTTTGGACCCTGGCTTTAGACAGCTCATCCCAGAGAATCAGTGAAGTGACAGTGAGGCACACACCTAGATAAAACTTGTGCATCCCACTTTGCAGCCCAAGGGCCCACGTGTTTTGGGACACTGTTTAAAAGAATTAATGAGTCCTTACAGAAAGTGAATTTGCATCTGCTCTCTGATGAGCATGACCTCTTTTGATGCTGTTATCTAAATCTTTCCCCTCCCTGGTGGCTAAATGACATCAAAATCAGTCATGTTGGCTTAACCCATAGAGAGTAAATGTCCTCTAGACTGTTCATCTTCTTCCTTTCTTAAAAAAAAAAAAAAAAAAAAAAAAAAGCATCAAAGGAGGCAAAGATGGTGTTATTAAATACCCAGGACACAATGGGCTCCAGATTTCTCCACCATTTAACTCTTCTAGCTCCATGGCTCAGATGTTGATGTTTTAATTATTCTTTCCCTTACATAAACCGTTAGCAGGAAATGTTAAAGTAAAATCTGAGTTTTTTCCAACATTGGCATAACGCTCCCTATGCTTATATGTCATATTGTCATCTTATGCCACTGACATTGTGTCAGAAAATGCCTGGTCATAAAACTGGTGATTAAGCAGAGACCAGAGTCCAGCCCCAAGAAATGATTTGGATGCAGCCACGTTGAATTGGAGGGTGATGGAATTTAACTGTACAGACACAAATTACACCTTAATAATTAACCCCAGTGCTTGACAGAACTCCCTGAGCAGTTTCAGTTACTCATGCAGAGGTATCTCCACGGTCTTCAGACAGTTATTTGCCTGATTAACTTGTGAAGGTCTCTCTGTCTCTGACTGCCAGTTTCTAGAGCAGTTTGGGCCAGAGAGAGAGGACAGAAGGACTGCAGCTCCTTCAGAAAACAGCACTTATTTGCAGGATCAGGTCTCAGGTACCTGCTTATTCACCGGCACCTGCCTGACAGGATGTTGCAGCACCAACAGCAGTGCCCAGTTCAATTCCCTCAGGCTGGAAGCTCCTACAACACCCAGTGTTCAAGGGAAAGGGTTTCTTACTGCCTTGTGCTGTCTCCGAGCTCGTGGGTTTGATGACACGATTGGCATCCTCGTGCAGGGCTCCGAACCAGTCCTTCAGCCTCGATGCCAGGCTCCTCAGCTCCTTGTCTGTGCAAGCTAGGAGAGAACAAAGCACCAGGCTGAGTCAGGAGCACCAGGGCAAAGCCTCTCCCCAGAGAGTCCATTAGAAAAATTGTGTTTATGGTTGTAAAGTTCTCCTCATTAAGAGCTCTGAAGGAAAAAGAGAAGGTCAGGGAAAAGGATGCAAGATAAAAAGAAAATGTAAGTCATTATGAATTTCAAATTGTATTCAAGTACTTCCTTGGAAGCTGACACGATTGGTGATGGAAGAAGTGCCACGCAGAGCTTCCTGCCAGTTGGCAATTAGAGCTATGTGACTATTTAACTTAAATGTTTTCACCTTTTAGGATTTCAGAGAAAAATATCAGTCAAACAGATGGGGAGGAGGGACATCCTTGCCTAGACATGCTACTCGAAAAAGATGCTAGGGGTAATTTATAACCACATTTGGCTTTGTATAAGGCTATTATCACAGTAATAGAAAATATATATACTTATTTATATACAGAAAAAATTGTTATGTTGCTCTAGTTCTGCTGCGAGTGAGACTCTACCACCTCTGAAGGCTGTCAATTCCATTTTGTTATCTAGGTAAAACATTTATTTTCTTATAAATTTTACTGAGAAGTATCTAATTTTCCCAGAAATTTCTGCCAAGAGATTAATGTTCAGCTGAAGCAAATATTTTTAGGGAAGAAAGCTGCATTAGCCACGAGTTTCTGTCAAAGAAAATATTCTTATTTCTGTATGATGTTTAGTGCTTAAAATTCACCCGCCCAGGCAATTTTATTATTCCTACTGTGCATTCATTCTACATTTTAAATGACATTTCTTGAAATACAGAGCAAGACTTTATGCCATAGAGGCAGACATCCTTCACAGTCACAATAAGTCTTCTCCATCTCACTGCACATTATAATATCCCTCCTTCCACCTTACTGAAGAACAATTGAGTCCCACAGCTCTCCCAAGTTTAACTCACTGCTCCAATGACAAGGAGCTTGCTGATATGTCACAGCTGTTCTGAGGATTTCTTTGTTCTCACACTTTAGTTTGGGACGGGAATAACTTTGAAGTTAAAAATAGAAATTATAGCTTTTTTCTAAATTTCAGGAGGAAAAAAAGAAAGACTTCCCAATTTTTTTTCTGTAACACTGAATGTGTTTGATAAATTTTCCTATGAAAGATATGGATATGAAGATCAATATCCTTCTAAAGCTGAGTCCAAGTAAGGAAAAATCAGGTCTTAAACAAAAAATCCCATCAATGTAAAATAAATGGAAGACAATGCAATACTAATTGTAAATTGGCCTACCTTGCTGAAAACGCTTCCACTTTATTTTCTCACTTGAATTAACATTACATTTTACTTATGGTAAACTATCTTATCTTTCTAAATTGGGTGAAAAAATAAGAGGATTAATTTGTCCAAGAAATGAATAATATAGTTTTATTGTGCAAACCTGATACTTATTAAATAATCATGGTGGTACATGTCACCTTTAGGAGGCCAAGGCTGGAACTCTGGACTACAAACATCCACTCCTCTGCCTTCCTGCCCCCTCATTGTGCCTTGTGGACAGGTACACTGAGCTTCACACACAGTCTAGGCCCAGGAAAAAGAAATAATAAAGAAAATACCTCCTAGAGCCATTTTCCTGATTCAGATTTGTGCACTTCCAAACACAAAGCCAACCCCAGACACCCCAGCAACCCAAAGGAAGCCAAATGCTTTGGAGGACACTGGATTTGCTCCCAAACTCACCCTGTATGGAGGGCAGGAACAAGGAGCACACACCCCCTGTCCCCCAGCCTCAGCACCCTGCAGGATGTCCTCCCCAGGGCCAAATAAAGTCTCTAAAATAAATCTCACAAAGTGGTCATTTGGTGTAAACTGCATTGACTGGGGTAATTGGAATCCATGCTTTTAAATTGCAATACAAACCAGGATTGAATGCACAGCATAGGTGGGACAGAAGTAATTAATTAATGGTAAACGTAAGTAATTAATGGCAAATCAGACTTGGAACAACTTGTCTCTATAATTGAGCCAATCAGACATGTCAGGGTCTGTAAAATGTCATTTGTAATGAAGCTGTTACAGTTTTTCCATGTCTGTAATTCAGCCATGTTGAGAAACAGCTTTTCTGAGGGCAGTGTTTGAGAGTGAACCCTGGGTGAATTTATTGCTTTTTTTTTGCTGACCACAAACCCTGTGGATTTCCTTTGGAATTTGATCTGAGGCATGATTGACAGCAAGCCCAGAACTGGAGCTTTCTTCATTCTGGATAGTTTTCCTGTGAATAACTGAGATATTCCTTAGGTATGCTGCTTAAGGATGATTCCAGAGTGAGTATGAGGTTGAGGTTCTCTCTTAGGACTGCAGTCTTTCTTCACTAGAAGAAATACTGTTTTGTGAGTCAAACAGGAGCCAACTTTGCTATTAATATGGAGTGAATCATAAATTTCTGGACAAGATTTCAAAAATTTAATGCAAAGTTCAGTTAAATTTCTATTCAAGTATTTAATGCCCTCAATCTTACTTTCTCCCACACATTAAAATAGAGGAAGTATCCTTTTATTTTACATTTCTTGCCTTAAATTTTATTTTAATGCTACCATGCCTGGTTAAAAATATACTGCCTTTCTACCCAATGGAACTGCCTTCCATTTTTATTTATTTCATTTGAACATTATCAGAGGCATATAATTATTCTGAATTTGTTTGGTTTGGGGCACATTTGGGGCACTTCAAAGTGGATTGACAGTCAAAGGGTAGGAGTTTCATGCAAACAAAATCAGTGCTCTGTCTTCCAGGAACCAGAGCCCTCAATGTTTTATTTCTGGTGGTAGGGCCCATTAGTTATATATCAAACAATTAGCTCAGAGGAGCCCCTCATCTGAGATCCTTATATATAAATTTACATTAGTAGAAGTTATAAAGCATTTTTAAGAACCCTCTTCATGAAAAATGCAGTGCAAATGTACCTCTTCACTATTAATAGAAGTTTCAAGTCACATTTCTCAGATAAGAAGAGCAGGGCTGTAGGAGGAATGGATGTGATAATGGGTCTCTTGCTATTTGAAGATTTATAAGGAGAGAACACCGGGGTTGCAAACAATATGGATATTGACATGACTAGAAGCACTGATTTAAAAATGCAGGCTGAAGAGAATCACCAAGGGAGGAGACTCTCCACAGCCCCCCTCTCACAACTGGAATCTGTCCAGTCAACTGTCAACAAGCATTTCAAGCTCTGGTGCTGTGAAACAGACCCAAGTGCAAACATATGTAAATAGGCATTTTCACTGGTGTGTCTTCCCCCAGATAAGAGACCCGGGCTTCAATTCATCTCCTCCACCTCTTAAAGAGAAAACAACCCACAGTTCTCTACCTTTGCTATTTCACTGATGCCAACAAAGGCTCTGCTTCAGCAGCCATCTGATATCAGCCCTCCTGTAACATTAATTGCTGGATCCTTCCCTGCTGATGGCTTTGATGATCTGCTCCCAGCCCATGGCTCCCCTGAGAGCAGCAGGCTGGGATGGCAGCTGCTCCAGCCAGGGATGGAGAGGCAGGCTGGCTAAGAGCAGCTCCCCAGCCTGACCCCAGGGCACAGTCCCTGCCCCTGGGGTGGCAGTGGGACCTCGAGCAGGGGCAGAATCAATCTGTCCCTCTGAGCCTCAGCAATGAGAATGCAGGGGAGGATATGAGAGCTGCTGGACCCAACAACATCCTCAGATCTGCATCTGCTGATGTGACAAATTATCCTGCAGAAGTGATTTATTAACAAGCACCTAAAGTGCAGATTTATTCCCGAGGGTGAAGCACTTGGCCCAGCAGTTATTTATTCCTCACAAACTGAAACCACTGTTGCTAAATACCTATTTTCACCAAGCAGAAAGCATTAATCTGACCTAATGAAAAGCCATTAGCATGCTGTAAAGGCTCAGGCTTTTATGGGCCTGCTTTTGTTATGGACTTTTGCAGCTCTACAGATGCTAATCTATATACATTGGTGGTGAAAATTAGCAGTATAATATTTAATTTCACTCTTTCAGATAGGGACTTTCAATAGTACTTAGTGATAGAAATCAACATTAAAACTGAACTTACCTGTAGATGTATAAGATTAAATCAATACAGAATCACATCCCATTTCTACTCCAGTCTAGCAAAGCAATATTGTAAAATCTCCAGCCACTAACAAAATAAAAACCCCCAAACCTCACAACTCCTACTGCAGTGAATTCTAAACAAAATACTTAGGAAGCCCATTCCTGCAGGATTATATTAGTGTCTCACCTGCTGCAGGAATATTCTGGCACTCTGTGGCTAACAAGAAGCCCATATTGTCCAGGAACAAGTTACAGTGGTAGGTTACACTATCTCCCAGCAAGCAAAGTATGCAACCAGATTCACAGAATGTGTACAAAAGTTTTTGTGTCATTTGACTTTCCTGTCATCTCTCTGTTGCCTTCTTACTCCTACTGTTCCTATTCTAATGATAATTCTTACAAACAGTACATTCTTACCAATTACTTGTGGAAATACTGGTTCTATGTGTTCATATTATTATATAATACTAACTAGTCTCTTAGGTAGAGATTGAGGAGCCCTGAATGCCAAAGGGATGCACCCTGAGAGGTGGAACAGCTTCAACTGTTTCTGTACTATAGAAGGAATGAAACTGCAAATGCAGAGAAATAACAAAGAGGAAAAAAAAAAATGGAGCTTTAAAAAATGCATGTTTGGTTACTGAGGTTAGTGTTCTTCCCATGCAAATTAAATCTTCAGCTTGGGGACATGCCACCACTTTTTAATAACCTGCTTAAGGATGCAAATGTGCTGCATAGAGCAGAATCAATGGGTTGAGGTTTAGGTGACCAGCCACAAAACATAAATAAGAAACAGAAACCTTTGCAAGAGAGCCATGGACTGAGATGCTTTTTATTCCCTGAGCACCAAGAGGCAGTGGATGCACTATTGCAGTCCAGCCCTGCCTGCTGCCTGGCTCACAAGCAGAAACCAGCTCTGCTGGTAGCACATGTGAGTGGTAACAAACTGTGCAGTCATTTGTCCTGTGAGCCTGGAGGACAAGTCCATTTAGTTTTGTTTAAAATGTGATATAGCACAAACCTAAATGACATTGCCCAATAGTGATATATTCCTCCACTTAGAAGTAGGACAGGCATTATTTCAGCAATTCAGAAGGGAAAAAACTCTCATTTTTGTATTTTTGAAGACTAACTCAACAAAATTATATGGTAAAACATATTTAAAAACAATGTGGCAACACTTCTTAAAAAGGTTTGACATAAATGTACCTTAGCATGGAGGTTGACAGGAGATCTTTTGTTCTAAGTAGTAATTTTTATATTACTTTTGATTTTTGCATGCTTTGTAAAAAGAAAATGCAGCAATTTTAACCACGCTTTCTCTGACAAACATCATTACATTTTCTTGTAGGTAAAGTCAGCATTTTATTTCACCCTGCTATAATTGTGTCCACACGTCTGTGGATTATTAAAACAGGCAGTTAAAAAATTTGTAACATCTTTTGGGCTAAGAGGGTGGGTCTGTTCCCAGAAATGCAGAATAGTGCTCTAAACACTGCTGCTGCAGGAGCTGCTTTGAAAGTAAGCATCAAGATAAATTCAGGGCTGTGCTAACCTTCCACTTCCACTCCAACTCCACACAGATGCATATAAACATACACACATCTGTGTGACTTGCAGATGACTCCCAAGTGTTTTATATGTGATATTTTGGTGATGCAACTCTGGCAATAATGGCCTCCACAAATATTTCACTGTTCGTGGTTGGAAGGAGTAATGCTCTAATTTGCTCTTTTCATTGAGGCCTCAGGCAACTTCTTATAACAATAAAAAATGAAGTATTATGCCAATAATTTTATGAAGTAGAAAGGAATGGATTGTTTGCTGTTACTATAAGGAAAGGTACTGCATTCCAAACATGCCTTGCCAGTTCAATCAGTGAACAGCTCACATGTAAAATTGCTCCTGTAGTCACCAACACTTCATGACAGGGCTCTATTTGGATATATTTGGATATATTTGTCTTACTGCATTTTTGGCACTCACTGACTATTCTTCCACAGGTGACACCTATGCTGACAACCACCTCTGATCCTCCTGTCACTTGTTTTGCCTTGGCTTACTTAGATATACAGCAGCAGATGCCAAGATCCTGCAGTTGAGACTTTGAGATGATTACAGGAGCGGTTGAGTTATTGGGAAGATGAAATAGGCTTTGATCTGGAGCTTCTTTAAAATGGCACATTTAAAACACAAAGCTCAGCTAGAACTCTGTGAACCAAGATTGAGAGCTACAAAGCTGGAGGCAAAGTGTACATCTGCTTTCCTAGTACTTACTGCTACTTCCTTTTGTGCTCACATTAATTGTGGAAACCCTGGAAAGTGCATTTTTGCCAGGTGATTAAGAAGCCTGGAGTTTTATTTTAAATACATCCAAACTATAATGATGATGGGAGACTTTCAGAGCCAAGCAGGAAGCTTGTGGGAGTAACATCCCTTGTGACATTCTGGTCTTGTCAGGTACTATTTAAAATGTTATCTCCTGCATGGTTCTTAGCCTCCCAAAATTCATTTGCCAGCTCACTCTAATGCCCTCATTCAATTCTGTCACAGCACCTGAAAGGTGGAATAGAGTTACATCAATTGAAAACTAAAGCAGAGCAAATAAAAATGTCTGTCTGAGGGGACTTTTCCAACAGTTCATGCAGCACTCTGGATAAAAAAAATGGCTTTATAGAGTCATCATCTCCCTTCTTGCCTTTCTTCTTCCCTCCCTCTCTCCCTCTCTGTTTTCCACACTACTCTGGACAGATGTCCCCAGCAGATCTCAGAGGACAGACTCCAGTTGGCTTTAGCCATGGCCTGTCCAGCACTGGCCAATTTGGCAAGAGGGCTGAGTTCTTAGAAAACTGACCACTGCTCTGAGATTAAAGCAGTGTTTAAAGCAAACACACAGCTCACAGCCCGTGGGAGGTTTTCACAGATACTTGACTTTGCTGCTGACAGCTCAGCAGATATTGCACTCTAAGGCATTGGGAATAACAAATAAGCAAAGCTGGAAGAATAATTAAGAGTAGAAACAAACTCACTGTGGTTAAAATGAAGGAATTGTGGGACAGTTGTTTTTAAACAAAGAGGCTACCACAGTTTGTATATTTGGGCTTTAAATGGAATTGTTTCCCACAGACCTTCCAAAGCCACAGCTGAAAGCGTTAGAGACAACCTGCTGAACTTCACATCCAGGAGGTTGTTTTGCTTGACTTGCTGAACAAAGAGAAATTTTAGATTCTGATCTTCAGTAAAAGTGCTCTGAGTTACAGTAGTTGGAAATAACTTGAGCTAGTGATGTTAAGGGCAGCTGCTACTTTCCATAAAGAAAATGGCTTTGAGCTGGAAAGAGTAAAATTCAGGAAGTAAAATTAGTAATTTGAAAGTACTTGAGAAGAAATGGGCAGATCTATTTATGTCCAATTGGAGGGGGAAAGCAACAGCCAAGAATAAAAATGAAAAAACTATATATAGGGGAAAAAAGTGAAAACACAGGGTGATTTCACAGAATGCCTATGTTGAAGCATAAGCTCATGCACCACTTCTCAAAAAGAAGTTGAAAATATTTCTATATATGAAATGAGCTGTAATAGACCTCTAATTTTTACAGTTCCTTGTGCAATCACAGATAGACCTAAACTGAATTAGGACAAAACCCAATGGCAGTAGATAATTTTTGTAAAGTGTCAATAAAAAGAGATATTCATTATTATTTGATACCACTCTCTTAAAACACATGAAGGTGGTTCATAAGACAAAATTACTTTTACACAATTCTGTTCTTCTGACATTATCTCTTTAAGTTTGTTCAAATGTAAGATGAAGGAACTCCCACTTGATCATTGGGGTTTTTTTGTTTGCTTTAATGTGAAAAGCTGTTATTTTTATGGGCAGCAAGATCCAGATGCTAGTGTGTGCTGGGTATGATTGTTTTGGGGCAATGTTTGGGCTCTTCACCCTATCAGTAATGACCATTGCTCTACCTGAAGAAAGGAACTGCAGAATATTGTACAGAAAGACAGAAGCAGGACTCTCACTGTGCAGCCTGAGTGGATCTAGCACAGGGCATTTCCAGAGTGACAGTGAGCACTAGCACTGAGCTGCTTTCTCACAGGAAAAATCCCCACCCCAAATTCTTCCCAGAATCCCTGCCACGATACCGGATACTGCCTAAAACCCGCAAAGGGACCCAGGAATTGATTGGAAGGACTCCTCCTTCCAGGAACTGGTGATCTATCAGACAGAAAAAAGGGGGAAACAATTGAGTAGATTCACTTAATTTATGCTGGAACCCACTATCCTTATTCTCTTCCTGAGGGACCCTTGAAAGGTGACAGATAAATCCAATTTGCCTGTGCTTGAGCAGGATGGAGAGAGAGATACTTGTGAGTCAGCATATGCCAGCAGAAGCTGGTTTTCCCCCTCATTAACTTTTTTGCACATCAGCTGATTTTTACTTTATACTGAGTCTATCCCTGTGCTTATTTTCTCTGTTCCCTACAGAATGTCATCACATCTGATACCACCAGGGCTTCATTAATGTAAAATGTTGTCATGTGGTGAATTATTCTTAAATGAGAAAACACAGACAACCCTAGAAGAGAAAATGAGGAGTTGTCGGACAGCATGTGGCTAGGAGCACTTGAAGGTGTCCCACAGGAATTCCTCCAGCAAATTGTTGGGAAGCCTGATTGAAATTCAATAAGAAAGTGCAAATGAGACAACACAGCTCCCCTGTGGATTGCAAAGATCCCCTGGCAGGAAATCAGAACTACCCATGCACTACTGCACCTTGCAAAGGCAGAGATGCACAAATACCAGGAGGAAATGTAGCGCTGTGACCCAGCATTGAGGGCAGCATGGAAAACCAAACGGAGCAGGAATCACCATAAGGAAATACAACAGTCCTGAATATTGGGAACCAAATTTGCACAGATTTATGACCTGACTAGGATTTTATTGGAGCCATTTGTACACCAGAGCAGTGCCATTAACAGGAGCCAGGAGCAATCAGTGTGTGAGCAAACATTCTTGTCTGGGATGGTTCATCCATGCTCAAGTGCATCCCATTAACAAAGGCACTAGAATGCACTTCTCATTAGAGGCACAAGAAAATGCATCTCAAGCGTCACTCTGGCTTCTGGGCAGACAACTCTGTCTTGTGGGGTGAACAGGGGGACTGTGGGAGCTCCCCAAAGGACAGGAGCCCAGCTGGGGGTGAAATGAATAAGCACCTCCTCCCTCACAGAGCCTGTGCTTGGAACTTGCCTCAATCTACCCTGGCAAAGTGGTGGAGTGGGTCAGTTTTTAACAAACTTTGGTGCTTTTGGCTGAGGTGGTCACTGACACCATTCTGGCCTCTGCTTCTGGACCAAAGAGCTGCTAAAGCACAAAACAAACTTCTCCAGGATTAAAAAGAGGATAGCTAAGATAAGCTTAGTGTCAGAGAGGGCAGTAGATAAAAAAGGCTCAAAATACTCACGGTCATATTTGCCTACTGTAACATGAATTACCTCATGTATCTACAAAACTTCATTTAACAGAGTACAGAAAAATATGAGATGGGCTTACTAATGAGCACATGGCACTTAGAAGCTGTGGGAATCAATAACTCCAAAAAAGTATGGAATGTAGCTGCAAAGACCTCCTACTAATGCATGTTTTGAAGAACCATTTAAAGAAATGTCAATTTCCTCAGCTCTTGATGCACATTTGTGTATTTTTTAAGTCTTTTAGAGGCAGGCTTGAGTTTTGTGTATTCAAGGATATGGTTTATTGAAAATGTCCCAATTTTGAAAAACATTTGCACTATTAAAATATTTAACATCCAAAATAATAGAAAAGCAGCAAGTAAGATCAAAACTATCCTGTGGCATCATGAAAACCATAAGCTGTGCAATTCCAAAAAATATAAAAATGGCTTGTTTGAAAGGAATTTGTTTTGTGAAAAAAAATGACAGATTTGCAACTGTGGCTGCAAAAGCTTTGAAAGTGGCCAGGCTGACAGGGTGTATTGTAGGGCAGTTGTAAACTTTTGTAGA
>VYZP01066235.1:0-17930 GCA_013400635.1 Hypocryptadius cinnamomeus | reverse complement strand
TTCCTTAGCAGACACCTGTCTTTCAAAACAAGATACAGGTACACACAGGGATCAAAAACTAGCCAGCTTTTCCAGCCCTTCCTTGGAGCAGGCACTGCCACAGAATTAGGGTGGCTTTTGATCCCATCAGGGATCATCTGCTAATTTTGGGAAGGGAGGCATGGACTGGTTCCTCAGAAAAATTATATTCCTCAGAAAAAGGATATGCACTTGCTGCTTGCTCCAGAAGAGTTGCTTTATATCAGTCAGGGGATTTATCCCAACTTTTCTTAGTGCACAACTCCTTGGAGCAAGGTGGGATACAGCGCTCCGACCCAGGACATGTTGGGAAGGCACTCCTGAATTTCTCAGCCAGGAAATGGATTTTTCCTGGTTTTATGGTTTTCTCCTGGCTTTCAGAAGAATGGATTGACACCTAAGGGTAGCACCTAAGGAACAGCAGCTGGCCTGTGCCAGCAGGATATTCCTGCTAGGGAAAACCCCAGCAAATCCATGATGCCATTGGGGTGACATTCCCAGAGAGCCCTGGAAATTCAGCTGCACTTATTTCAGCAGGATAAATGAGAATAAAACAGAATAACTAAATGAACAGCCTCACTTCACCCCCAGAAGTTTAATTTCTGCTGTGCTTTTGCTCCCATGTGAAAATCTGTTGTTGGAGACAGTGATAATTCAGTTATTGGGATAATGGCACAATTAGAGAGGGACTTTTTAGATTAATATCAGCAGGAAAAAATCCTGTCCGACCCCACTGACTTTTCTGTGGGCAACCACCATTCAAATCTTTATTTTTTATTCAATTTATTTCTTAACAAGAGCATTTGCATTCATGCATTAATACAGGAAAGGGAAAAAAAAGCCCCAAACCCCCCAAAAGCAAAGAATAAAGTCAACAATCAACAAGCTCCTTCTTTTCAGGATTTACCCTGGTTTTCCTTAGAAACATTTTGAAGGAAAGCATCTTTGAAATAAGCATTTAATGTAGCAAATGGGATCTAAAAATGAGCATTTAATGTAGAAAATGGGATCTAAAAATGAGCATTTCATGTTCCATGTGAGATTTAAACTGAGCTGGAGACAGCTAAAGATGCCCAGAGCCCAAGTGGAAGACCCAGTGGGAAGTAACATTTTTTAAGGACCTTCCTACACATGCTCCAAATGGAATAAATACTTTTCCTAAATTGGAATTGTAAGATTTTATAAAATAAATATTTATTTGCTTGCCTTAGGCCTTTCTAATGAGCCACAGGTTGTGTTCAATCAGCACAGCCACAGAGTGAGGAAACACTCCTTGGTTTCCTCCTCACATTATTTGCTTTAAAATTAAAGCTGGGCAGGCTCTGCAGGACCTGAATCCAAATTAATCTTGACAATCTTCTGGAAAATCTCTATTAAAGCTCAGAGCTTCAAAGCTTAATGTGGGCATGGGGCCTGCTCCAGCAGCTCCCACCCCAGAGCTGATCCCACACCCACTCCCAGGTGTGTTGAAAAGCTTGTTAATGCTGGAATGGATGGGTTTTAAACCCCTAAAATACAGCAGCAGGTTCTGTTTCCTCTCCTGAGCTGGGTTGTTGATAATCATCAACAGACACACCTGAAAAAAGCTCAGCCATGCTTTTCCAGCTGTGGGACATCCCCATGGAGCTCCTGGCCCTCTCCAGGGAATCCCTCACCTCACCAAGTACCTGAGTTTCATTCTTTTCCCAGGAGTATTTCCATCCCTGCCTGAAATGAGCCCAGTGGAATTCCAGCCCACAAGGAGAGGCTGGGATCAGCCAAGGAGTGACTTGGGCAGGACTCTGCTCCCAGATCCAATCCCAGCTTGCATTAATTCCCTGGCTCTGGCTGAGCTGTGCTACAGCCACCCTCATCCCAGAGCATCAATCCCATGGGATCACCTTCCTGGGTTCCTCTGGAGATCAGACTGTGCTCACCCCCTGCTCCCAGGGAACAAGGGCAAGAGGAACAGCCTCAGGCTGGCCCAGGGGAGGTTTAGATGGGATATTGGGGAAAATTCCTCCTGGAAAGGGTGCTCAGGCACCGGCACAGCCACCCAGGGGGTGGTGGAGTCCTCATCACTGCAGGGATTTAAAGCCATGTGGATGTGGCACTTGGGGACATGGTCAGTGGTGGCCTTGGCAGTGCTGGACTCAATGACCTCAGAGGGTTTTTCCAACCTAAAAGATCCTATGAATCATGTAGATATTTTATATATATATATATATATTTATTTATTTCTATTATATGTGGTATATAATACACATTTAAAGTAATATCTACTTCTATAAACTAATATTTTATTAATAATGGCATTATTAACATTCATTAATAATAATATGATTGTTGTTGTGTTATTAATATTTCCTTTTCCCTGAGTCCCTTTCTTCTCCAATACTAACTGGGACAAGCCTCTTGTAGTAACAGCTTAGTAATGTCTGAGTAGCACTGCGATGGCTGAAAGCCTCACAGTGGCCTGGGCCTCCCCTTCCCTACAATTCCTGACATTTCCTTCCCTTTGGGATCATTTTGGTGACATGAAACACCATCTGTTCCTTACACTGTGGCACTGGATTTCATGAAATCATGGAATGTTGGGGTGGGAAGGGACCTAAAAGCCCATCCAGTGCTAGGCCCTGTAAAAATATATGTAAAAAATATATGTAAAAAATATATGTAAAAAATATATGTAAAAAATATATGTAAAAATGTAGAAATTTTTCATAGAAACGGGATGGTTTGGATGGGAAAGAACCTGAAATTGTTTCCCCCATCCATGGGCAGGGACACCTTCCACTGTCCCAGGCTGTCCAACCTGGCCTTGGGCACTGCCAGGGATCCAGGGGCAGCCACAGCTGCTCTGGGCACCCTGTGCCAGGGCCTGCCCACCCTGCCAGGGAACAATTCCTAATTCCCAATACCCCATCTAAATTTCCCCTCTGTTAGTTTGAAGCCATTCCCTTTGTCCATCCCTTGTCCCCAGTCCCTCTCCAGCTCTCCTGGTGCCCCTTTAGGCCCTGGCAGGGGCTCTGAGCTCTCCCTGGAGCCTTCTCCTCTCCAGGTGAGCACCCCCAGCTCTCCAAATAATCAGGATTATTCATTATTGATCCTCTCCAAGCCTTAAATCTCTGAAGGGACTTTTGGGAAAATCAAATTGAATGAGTTAAAAATTTGTTTTTCTGTCTTTATGTTACTCATCCAACCTGCATTTTATAGCAACCTAAAAATCTGCTTTCCTAAAAACTCCCATTTTACTTCCAGAAGCACAAGAACACACCCCCAATGGATCTGAACCAGTTCAAACCCCAGATTTTTCCCTTGAAAGGGTGTTTTTTTGTAAAAATGTGTCTTTTCTGACACACTTTGAATGACTCATATGAAAGCTTGTCTCTCACCCCTCAGCTCTGGGACTCTTTACCAATGAATAACTCACAACAGGAATGAAACTCCCCCACAGCAAAGCTCCCCCTCCTCTCAGGAGGATGGGCAAACAGCAAATAAAAATCATCAGAATAATGATAATAATAATCATTAAAACCGAAAGAGATGAGAAGGAAATAAATCAGATACTGCAATCAGTAAAAAAAAAAAAAAAAAGAAAGGCAAGAGAGGACGGCAGTTTCATGGGATTTTTTGATAAATAAACAAGTGCCATACCTTTTCAAAAATTCCATATACTCAGTATGCTTGATGAGGCCAGTCCTCATCATTATTGTTTGAAAACATTGCCGATCAATAGCCCAAAGTTTCACATTTACGAGAGCTGGAAAAAAACAAGACAAGGGGAAAATGTGATTAGCAAAAAATGTCCAAATTCCTGTTGTGAACTGCAGAGGAAAACGATGTCATTGGGAATGGGGAACGCTGCAAACCAGGAAATTCAGCTGCTGGATGTGAAAGCATGCACTGAAAGGATTGGGAAGATCCTGGTGTGGGAGGTGGATGTGAGGTTTTGGGAAGAAGCAGCTGTGAGAGGAGGAGGAATCTAGGAAGGCCAAAGGTGAGCAAGGATTTGGGGTCAGTTCATCACAACCTGAGTGGGTTTGGGACACTTTTGGTGCATCATCCAGCCAAATCCATTGAGGTTTCATCCTGCTCCCAAGGGAATTTCCACACCCAAGCCCGTAACGCCCTGGCAATGAACCATCTCCCAGCTGGGGAGGTTTTGAGCCATTCTTTTCCAACTTGACTTTTCGGGTTCCTGCTGAATTCCAAGACTTTTGAGTCACTCACCAAACACCACATCCTATTCTTCAGAGGCAAAATTCCATGGTGAAAAAAGGGAAAACCAATGCACAGAGAGCAGAACCTCGAAAGGTCCAGTTTTCATCTCAGCTGTGGCTTAGACATTTGCATTAACCATAAATGCTTGAGTATACACAGTTTATAACAGGGCTTCTCCTTAGAGAAACAATTTGATTAAAACTATTCCCAAGACCTCTACACTTGTATTAATTTCTTTTTTTTCAGACAGTAAATGCAATAAATTCCATCCCCATACCTCCATTTGACTGTGGAAACAGCACGAAGCAAAGAGACTTTCAGCAAAATATTTACAAATACTCTCACTGATAAAATCCATGAAATGAATGGGCTTTGATTTGCTGGTCCTTCAGTTCCCAAACCTCCTCCTTAATGAGTTTTTATCTCTAACTGCATTTGCAAGATAGAAAACCTTCAAAGTGCAAACTCAAAGATTTCTTCTTGAATTGCATGGCAGAACAGCCCTTAAAGCCTCTTCTAGTTTTCAACACAAAAACTTCTCTTGGAAAAGCATTTTTAGTTTTATAACCAAAGCAACACCTCCAGGGATGGGCACTCCAAAGCTCCCTGGGCAGCCCCTGCCAAGGCCTGAGCAGCCTTTCCATGGAGAAATTCCTGCTGCTGTCCAAGCTGAGCCTCCCCTGGCCCAGCTTGAGGCCCTTTCCCCTTGTCCTGTCCCTGTTCCCTGGCAGCACAGCCCAACATCCCCTGTCAGGAACTGTGGAAAGGTGCTATTCTCTCATTTTACAGCCATAACACACTGTTCTATCCTATATATTTTAATAAAATCCTATAGATTTAGGATATCCTATATGGGATAGATATGTTATATTTATTTATTTTTAATATATATAATATATATACATACTTTTATATAAAAATATATATATATACACACCCTATATGTTGTATCCTACATATTTTAATAAATTCACATACCAGCCCCCACCAAGGCCCATGCAGCCCAGGAAGTTGCTGAAGTGCAGACAATGCACTTCTGTATTAATTAAACCACTAATCACAGCTTATATTCTCATTTCTCCTGCCTTAATGACAAACAGCTGCTTTACTAAAGGCTAATCAGGGTAGAGATTTAAATGTCAGCAGGACCCTTATAATCAGCATGAGCAGCATCTCCTGTTGTGCTGAAACCCCCCGTCAGGGCTGAAGGAACAGGAGGAATTCTGTAGCATTTGATACCTTTAAAGACTTCAAAGTTATCTATTTAGGAGTGTCCTAAAATGAAAAATGTATCTTTGGGATATGTCCTGCAAATTCAACATCCACTGGGAATTAGAACAGACACAGACAGAGATTTTCTGGCCCTTCCTTCTCCACAGAGCCTGTGCTGGATGCTGGAAGTAAAATATAAAATATCCCATTCCCTGACTGCAGGAGGCACAGCCAGAAAGGAATATGAGAAACAAAATGATGGAAGCAGATGTGTCTGCAACAGGAGTTTCCTTTCTCAATAAACTGAAATATCATCCTGCAATCAGAGCTGTGATGCTACAATTTAAGTTTATTGCCTCTTCTACACTTTTTTCCCAGCAAAATGCCATAGCTGGGGCTCTGTTTGATCTTTGGAACAGCACACAACAAAATCACTGCTCATCCTAAAACCCCCAGGAGTTTGGGCAGGGATGCCCAAACCTGTGATTTTTATATGGCTGCAGTTGTAGGAGCTCTCCAGGTGAGGGGATTGGGCACTGCAGAATATTTGAATTGCACATTGAAGCAACAGATTGATGGGAATGATGATTTCTGACAGATTTCTGCTGTGGTTCAAGGGCTGAAGACAAAGCAAATGCTGCTGGAGAAACAGGGAAGAGCCGAGGCAAAAGTATCAGGACTTCCTGGGTCAGAACTGGATGGGGGTGGAGATGTTGTCATTAAAGTTTGAATTTGAAATGCTTGCCATGGTTAAGCCCTAATTTCTGATTGAAGCTGACTGAAATTATCTAAATCAATGATTTCAGTAAATGAATCAAACCCCTCTCTCCATCAACACGCCTGATTAAAGCTAATTTAAAAACTCAATAAACAGTTTTGAACTTCTTTTCCAAAAAGAACTATTTCCAAACTTTTCTTCTTATTTATTTACCTGGGAACACATGAAAATACATCCCAACTGAAGGGGGTGAACAGAGGGGTGCAGAGTCCAGCCCAAAGCCTGGGATATGTCCCCTTCCCTTCTCCAGGCTGAACAATAATAATAATGAATTAATTATTCATTATTAAACCTCTCCAGGCCTTAATTCTCTTTATTTTCAATACTTCCATCACATCCCCAGCCTGCCAAAGGACCAAGTTTGGGCTGTTTTGCTTCATTTCTTCTCATGGACCCAGTGGATGAGGATTATCAGCTCCTTCTTCCCTTCCTCACATGCAGGGGCAGTGAAATAAGGGGAGGAAATGCAAAGTTTTAAGGTAAATATTTACAGAAGAGCAACTTAAATGCTGTTGATATTATTTAATGTTATATATTTTATGTTAGATGGGTGGGGAAGTCCTGAATATTAAAAAATCCTTGAAACCAGAGCAGCCAGCAGGGGCATTATTTCCCAAATGAAATGCAATATTCACATGGCCCTGCATTTTTTAAGCATCTTCCCAAGTTTTTTATGTGCTCATTGAAGCCTTCCCAAGTTTTTTCAAGGATCACCAGGTGAATCATCCTCAGCCCAAGTGCTGCTGGCAGCGTTACCAGACCTGAAAATTATTATTCCTTTGCACCTCAGGCTGGAATTCATCAGTTCACTTTGGCTTTTGGGCTATTTTATCCCAAAAATTGTTTGTTTATCTGCCCTGAGGCAAAGGAACAGCCACAACTTTGTGTCCTCAGGGCTTTTTTTGGCAGGCAAAACATCAAGTTTCCACTCCTATTTAACCCTCTTCTCACCTGGGTTGGGTTTTGCAGGGAATATTGTGGAAATAGGAAAACACAGTCATTTCCAGCTGTTTCTGGTGCCTCCTGTTTAAGGTATGAAATGATGATAAAAGCACATTTAACTGAGCAGGAGGAGCACATGGAATTGCTTTATCCCACCAAAACACTCTGGGAATCACAAGGGAGGCTCCAGCAGACTCCAGAATACAGCATGGAGTGATGCAGAGGATGCATCCAAGGGCTGGAGCAGAAATAAATTCCTTTATTCCCAGATGTTTCTGTCACAAGTTTCTAACAGCAGCACTGGGACAAGGATGACTCCATCCTGATATCCCATTTTTCAGGAGATCCTTTCCCATTATTCCCCAGGGAGGTTTTGGCAGTAGGGAAGGAGTCATTTTAATTTGGCTGAGGATAAATGCAGAGACAGAGAAAACCTCCCACTGCCAGGGGGTGGGGTTAGATGGGATTTTGGGAAGGAATTGCTCCCTGGGAGGGTGGGCAGGCCCTGGAATGGATTTCCCAGAGCAGCTGTGGCTGCCCCTGGATCCCTGGCAGTGTCCAAGGCCATTCCATACCTGGAATGCTTGGGCTGCCGTTCAATCCCTGGTCTCAGAGGTGACAAATGATAAATGCAGGTTTTGTGAGGAGGAAAGGAAGCAGGAAGGATGTGGGACCTCCAGGGAGCTCTGCTTTCACTCCAGTCAGCTCCAGGAAGCCCAAAATTCCAAGGAAGTGTGTAAGGTTTGCTTAGGAACAACACCTGCCTGGAGAAGATCAGAAAATACCAAGGAAAGAAGCAGAGGGAAATTGTTATTACCAAACTCTGCTCTTGAACAAAGCCACCTGGAGTATTAAATATAAATTAAATAGAGTATTAAAAGGCAGCTGAAACTATTGACTTTAACTATGTTAAACAGATCTGACAACATCTGTCAGCCAGAGCTAAGCACAATCAGCTGGAGCAGGTGCTGTGTAGGATCCTAGGACTTCTCTTGGAGTAATCCAGCCTCCTGTCCCAACATGTGACAGAAAAATCCCAATGAATTATTTCGTGTGAAAAATGCCAATCACTTGTTTTTAAAAATTTAGAAGTTTAATAGTAATAGAATGGTTATAAAAATAGTAATAAAATCAGAGTAATAAAAAATTGGCCAATTAGGATTAGGACAATACAAGACAATAAAAAGCAAAGAGTTATGGACAGTCCAGGTGCCTCTTTGTGGGCAAAATAAGCTGGAAAAAGGACCCACATTAACAGAGGATTAACCCTTAAAAGCAATAGCCTGTTGCACATTCATACACCTCATACATGATGCATAAATTCCATTCAAACAAAGAATTCTGTCTGGTCAGTGTCAACTTCCCCCTCTGAATCCTGACAGCTTCAGGGCTGAGCAAGGCAGGAAGTTTCTTCTGATAATGGAGCAATAAATTCTCTTTCTCTGAAAGATTTAGGTGTCCTGTGCCTGCTATCTTGGTGCAAGTACCTCATTCCTCTCTTTAAAAAAAGTATCTTACATAGCATAGTTTCTATTTTAACATTATGTTATAACCTAAAACTGTATTTAACACACTACTTAAGAAAATTAATACAGCATAACTTTCTAGCATAACACATATAATATTCATTTTAATATTTGTGAAAAGCCAATCATAAAATACGCATTTTTCACATTCAGGAATAACCTCACCCTGGGTGATTTGATCAACAGAAGGCCTCTGATGTTTCCCTGGTGTTTGTTTTTCTCTAACATCATTCCCAATCTTTGCTGTCTCCCCCAAATCTCTGCAGCCTCCAAACTCCTCAGCCTTAATGAGAAGCGCTGGCAGGGATTAATTAAGGAAGTGTTCAACTACATCAGCTATTTTTCCTTGGAATTTCAAACCACTTGTCCTACAACCCCTGCTAATTACCCATCCTGATTTGCTCTTTGCAAGCTGTTATTTTTACATAACCTTTCCCTGTCACCTCTTATTCCTCCCAGCTCTGCTCTGCTCACATTCTTACAAGACACAGGTTTGCCCAGGTTTTTAATTAACCCTTGTACAAGCTCCCAAGCTACTTCAGCAATCTTCCTCAGTCCTGCACACTGAAAGCTGAAATAATTCAGGAAGAACAAGCTGGAGGCCACAAGAAATACTCCCAAATCCTATTTGGAGTGTGATGGAGAGTGACTGTGTGAGGTGAGATTAATGGAAAGCCAAAAAGGATCTCAGGCAGGTCAGAAGTCTCAAATTAAAGAACTCATTTAGTTCACTGACTGTGAGATGGGGTGAGGGAAAATGTCTCCAGTTATTCGGGAAGGAAAAGGGGAAAACAACACAAATCTCTCCTGGAAAGTGGAGATTCAGCCTGGGACAAATTGTATCACTGGCATGCCAGGAAAGGGGAATGGGGAAAGCAATAAATTCACATTTAAAAGAGATCACAAATCAGTTCTAGCTCGTTGCCTACAGGAGCTCCAATCCCAAGGAAAATTAATATTCCCAGTTAAAGAGGGGATCTTAACACAGCCCTGGCTTGGAAGGGAAGGTGTTGATGAATGGAGAAGTTGATGTGGGGGACCATTAAAAAGGGAACAGGAAGAGCAGCACTAAAAAGGCAACTAAAAAGTGCAGTTTGTTTTCCCTCCATAACCAGTCCCAAACATCCCAGTGCTAATCCCAAACATCCCTGCAGGAGCCAAGGGCATCCCCAGAGTGCCCCTCCCTCTGCAGGGATCCTCCCCTCCAGTGCAGCCACCCCTGGCTGGAACCCTGGAGCAGCACCCTGGACACTCAGCTGCAGAGTTTCCAAAGGGAAAGTGTCACCTCTGCTGCTTCTAGAGCTGCTTTGTAGCTTTTATTTCTTTTCTAGTTCAACTGCATGGCTTGAATTTATTTCGCTGCTGGGGCTCTGAGCTGCTCCCTTGGGCTTTGGATGGGACAAAATTAAAATGTACTCTAAGGTGATGGCCCCTAAAATGCTAAAAGAGCCAAACTGCAGCTGTCTGGGTGTAAAGCAACATGAAAAGATCTCTTTTTACAGGATGTTAGGAGCAGAATGATTCTGCTGAGCAAAAGGACACGCAGAGAAACGAAGGAGTTTTGGACTAAATAATATAAAATAAAGCAGTGGAATGAATTATTCTGAGATTGTAAGACTGGTGAAGCTGAACCCCACATTCCCCTCCACAGAAATGACAGGAAGAAAGTGGAAATAATCACAACACAGAGATACTTGTACATCCCAGGGACAATTTCTTGTCCCTTGTCCAAGAGGCTCCAGGGCTGAGGCTCCCATTCTCCAGGTGGGATTTGGTTTTACCAGGAAAAAGACATGAAGAAAAAGGGATAGAGGGGATAAAACACACACCCTTCAGAGGCTGCTAGGAAAATAATCTCACAGGAAAGCCATGGCATGTTCTGCACCTTCTATTTTCTTTCCAAGCCTGAAATGTTGTAGTATAAATCAGACCTTCTCTCCATTTAAATCAAAACTCACTCGAGTTTCTAAGATCTACTCACTTAAACCAGATTTAGATGAGATATGAGAGAGAAATCCTTCCCTGGCAGGGTGGGCAGGCCCTGGCACAGGGTGCCCAGAGCAGCTGTGGCTGCCCCTGGATCCCTGGCAGTGCCCAAGGCCAAGTTGGACAGGATTTGGAGCAGCCTGGGGCAGTGGAAGGTGTCCCTGCCCATGGCAGGGGGTGGAAGAGGATGGGATTTGAGCTCCCAACCCAAACCAGTCTGGAATGAACTTCAGCCAGCACAACCTGTCCAAGAGCAGCAGCAGGAGTGAGGATTTTGTCTCCTTGCCCCACGCTCAGCTGCACATTTCCTGCAAAATGCTGCCCATCAACCTGCAATTGAACACCAAACAGAATTGCTCCATTGCTGCCATCTGCAAACAAAGCTGAACTTCCAGCTTTGAGCTCCAATCCCAGTATTTTGAGAAACACAGAGCAGTCAAAGCAGGGCTTGGCAGCACACTGGGAACATGAAGCAGCTCGAAACCCCAACGACACAAAAGCTTCTCTTGGTGTGATTAAAAAGAGGTACTTAGCTAAATGAACTTTGCAGTAATTCCTTGTGTTTCAATGCTTTCTTTATTTCCCAAGAGCAGCATTTCCTACACAATGATTGAATAACCCCTGCTTGGATTTTTTCTCTCCTGAGCATTCCCTGATTTCCACACTGCATAGAAACTTGTCCCATCCTGTAAAATCCCTGGGCTGTTATTCCTGGCATGTAAAGGTCTGTCCTAAAGGGTTTGCTGTGCCATTTAAGCACAGAGGAGTTGCAGAGCAGGGGCTGCATTAATCCACTGCCCTGTGGGAAAAGCTGGGGTTTTCAGGGACTTCCTCTATCAAACAAATCCCAAATCCAAGGAGATCCCATCCCCACAGGAGATCTGGGATAACAGGATCATCACAGATTCCCAGACTGGTTTGGGTTGGAAGGATCTTAAATCTCATCCAGTGCCACCCCTGCATGGGCAGGGACACCTTCCACTATCCCAGGCTGCTCCAAGCCCTGTGCAACCTGACCTTGGACACTGCCAGCTTAGAGATCTTTTCCCACCTGATGGATTCTCCAATTCTACTTCATTTCTGCTCCTGTGCAGCCTCAATATCGTGTCAGGTTTGACATCCAGTTGTGTTTTAGCCCATTGGCTTTTTATTCCCAACTCTGCATCTATCTTTTCCTAAAATGAGCTGATCTCTGGGATTTTCCTTGCTCCTGCACTTGGAGAGCAGTGGGCACCACAGGCTGCACAAAGAGCAGCAGCAGCAGGTCCCGAGGAGCAGGGAAAGGGAAAAGGGCAACTCTAAAATATCACAGGAGGAAACTGTTCAGACACCCTGAGGTGGCACTCCTGTCACTTCAGAGCCTTTTTGGGGTGTCTACTCCAGAAGTCAACATGGGGAAGCTTTGTAGGGTGGCAGGAGCAGGTCTGGATCCAGCAGCACTTGGATCACTTGTGGTGGGAGCTCTGGGAGGTGTTTCTCCACCAAAACCAAACCAGGGTGGCAAAACCCTTCCTGTGGCAAAGCAACGCATGAAGAGTGGGGGACAAGAAGGGCACTCCCATCAACACCAGTTTACTGCTCCAGGCAAAACTGGGAGGCAGATGGAATCCTAAAATCATAGGATCAGGTATCACTAAGGCTGGAGAAGACCTCAAGGACCATCGAGTCCAACCAAGAACCCAGATCCACCACTAAACCACTAAAGAGAGCCACTGGCAGTGCAAAAAGCACAAAGCTTGCTGGAATCCAGCTGAAATTCCGCTGTTTATGGGCAAAAAGAGAAAAAAAGAAAAATATAAATATCAGGAATTTCTCTGCAGAGGGAAAGGGGAACATAAAGAAATTAGGGCAACATTTGTTGCAGGGGTTTCAGCCATGCACGACTCCCAGGGCTGGGAAAACAGCCCCATGTTGCACAGAAAGAATTGGAAATTCCTCTTTTTGCCTGCTCTGTTTCCTCTGGGAGATGAATTTCCCCCAAATGCCAGGTTGGGCTCACTCCCTGTGCCACAGCATCACAGGGAGGTTCCCACCTTTATTTCCACAGCACATCTAAAGGCCCCACCGAGGCTGCCAGAGCTTCAGGAATGCTTGGACAACGCTCCCAGACACAGGGTGGGATTTTTGGGGTGTCTGGGCAGGGCCAGGAGCTGGGCTGGATGATCCCTGTGGGTCCCTTCCCACTCAGACATGCAGATCCCACCTGGAAGAGGGGTCCCCAATTCTTCCCTCAGAGGTCACACATCAACTTTGGGAAAAACTCTGCCTCCCTTGCCCTGATCCCCCAAAGGCTGCTCCTCAAACCACCCCATCAGCAGTGCAGGTGAGGCTGGATTTCCCTGGCTGGCAGAGTGGTAATGGCATTCATGAGGAGCTGCTTTTCCAAACCATTAAACCCGTAATGCCAACAGAAATAACACCGTGTATTCCATCAGGGAAACTTGTGGGGTTTCAATAAACGCTGCGAGGGACAGCTGGAATAAAAACATTCCCCATGCATTTACAGGAGCTGTTCAGGGCCATAACGCTCCTCTGGCTCTTGATTAATATATATGTCAAATAGAAATGCTTTCCTGATATGCAGAAGCATCATTCCATCATTCCAGAGGGTTCTGACTCGGGTGGAAACACTGTTAACTGAACACTGACTGTGGTGGTTGGTTGGTGTCCCGGCTGGAATGCTCAGAAATCACATTGAAAATGGAATACTGAGGAGCTTTTTTCCTTCCTCTAATAACATTTATTAATTATTTTTAAATTTCTGTAGTCCCCAGCCAGCAGCCAGTTTCCATAATGCATACAACACTTGCTGCTGCATCCCAAAGAGAGTAGTGAACGTGGTTAAAGCACACTGAAATCTGCCTTCCCTGGAAAATTTGCTCATGGATTTTGGAGAAAATTACGTGCCAATGCTGCTGTTCAGAAGCTCTTATTTTTTGAGAGCCAGCAGTGAGCTCAGCTGTTGGGGGAAAACAGACATGAAAGACTGAACTAACAAGTGTGGAGGTATAAAATATGGATTAAAGCTGGATTTGGTTGATTGGAGTTGAGAAGGAGAAGGTTGGAAGGAGCAGGCAGAGGACAGGTAGCCCTCACAGGGAAACCAGGCTTAGATAAAGCTCAGGATATCTTGATGGAACTTGAGATAAACCAAGAGAAACTGAGGGAGNTGGAGTGCCCATCCCTGGAGGTGTCCCAGGAAGGGCTGGAGGTGGCACTCAGTGCTCTGGGCTGGGGACAAGGTGGGCACTGGGCACAGCTGGGACTCCATGGGCTGGCAGGGATTTTCCAGCCTCAGGGATCCTGGGATTAATTTCTCCTCTAACACCAGAACCTTGGAATTCTTTTTAAACAAAGAGAGGACATCACACTTCCTTCAGGTGCTCCAGGAACCAGATCCAGCAGCCTCCAGCCCTTGTAGAAACAGGAATTTCATCCTCCCTGTGCCCTGAAATCCTCCCCTGTCTGGTGTCTGCACTAACATTAAATTCTGCCTCTCGTTGCACATTTAACCTCTCCCAAGGGCCATGTTTCAAGCACTTATTTCTCCTGATTCAGGGGATTGTAAGGTACTTATGCCTCAAGATTCTGATCCTGTGAGACACAGGATGTGCTGGACAGGCTCCAAAGCTGCACAGAAATGAATATATAGATATAAAAATGTATAAAGAGAACAAGGGAGCAGATTCCAGCAGCTTTATTTATGTGCTTGCAGCTCCCTGGAATTCCACAAGTTTGTTGGCCTGTGGATCATATCGTAAAATTATTAGGAAATATGATTGTGATAATGATGATTATGATGATAATAATAATAATATATAGTATATATTCTTTTATATAATATTATATTATTATCTATTATAATAATCATTTTATCTTTATTCTAATAAATAATATTAATATGATATATTTTATAATATATTTTTATCATTTTCAGATTATTGTTATTATTATTTTATATTACAATTATTATCCAAAATAATGCACAATTGACTGAACGAGGCCTTTTTTGAGGAATAATTTGCTCTCTGCAAATCTGCCAGCTCTGACATGAAGGGTGAAATCAGACTGAGCTGAGACAGCCAGAACAGCATCAACAATCCCAAAACCAACTGGTTTTCCATTATTTCCATGATTTACAGTTATTCCTTCCCATGCTTCTGTTAGGATAAAGTGGGTGCCTATTGAGCCTCAGTGATTTTGGCCAGGGGGAATTTCATCCTTAATGTTCATTTTTATCGCTTTAAAACTTTGGATTTTGTGTTCATCAGAGAGGAGCTGGAAGGTTTATTAAACATGGATCCTCTGTAGAAATTCTGCTGGGAATTCCAGTGGAACTGGCTGATTTTAATCGAGTTTTAATAGCACAGAGTTGAAGGCAGCTCCAGTTCATTTACTGAGGTCTGGGAGTTTTGAGAAGTTGCTTTTAATTTGGAGCTTGAATTGTATTTTCTCCTCACTTTCTCTTCCATAAAAAAAGTAAGATTTTGTCTTACAGATTTCTACAACAAAGAACAAGGACAGCTCGCCAGAGTGGAAAAATATATTCAGAACTAAATATTGCAGAGGAATGAGGGGTTTGAAAACTCCATTGCCTTAAAAAGACAGGAAAAACAGCCAATAATGAACTGGCATTTAAAGGAAGCTGCATTTAAATCAATCACACAAAGATGGGGAGTGGAACCAGAACCAAGGGCAGGCACAAGTGCTGGAAAATCCATAAATTAAGATAGATATATATATATATATATATATATATATATATATATATATATATATATATATATAAGTTGCAAGGTCTTCTTTTAAGCTGAAAATTCTCAGCAAAATTCACTGAAAAGGACTCTGTGCCACAGGACAAGACACCTGGGAAACTTCCAGTTCAGAATTACTGAGTGACCTCAGCTGGATCCTTTTTTACCCCAAACTGTCTCATCCTTAAAGCAGCCTTGATCCCAAATAACAATTCCCCAAAGAACTGCTTCAGATCTGCTTTCTGCTGAAAATACTCCAATTTAGGCCCCATGAAAATGAAAACTCCCAACTTCCACCCCATGGTCAGCCTTAAATATAAAACAGATTAAGAGAGAAATGAGGAAACTTGAAAGGAAATTAAAAAGGGCAGAGAAAAGAGAAAGTAAAAATTAGTGGTGGCATTAAAAGCATCTTGTTGCATCCCTGAGAATTTGGGAGGAAATATAAACCAGATGTCCCCAAAAATGACATGAAATGGAGCAATAAAAAAGCTGCAGGAAAGTGTGAGAAGGAGAAAGATAATCTTTCAAAATGCTCATTGTACCTGGATGAGGGAAAAACAGGGACAAACCCATGGTGAGGGACCCAACAGAGATTTTTGAGGAGCACCAGGGAGAACGTTGAGAGTAAAATCTTTTCCAAGAGAAAAGGTTTTTGCAGGTTTTGGGATGCCAGGATTTAAAATAAGGCTGCAAAGGAGAGGAAGTGAGGGCAGAAAGGCTGGATCAGGAACAGACCCCCCTGAACAGACCACTCTGCTTCCAGCCAGGAGAAAAAGGAACCAAAGAGGGGGCAGGAAGCACTTCCAGAGAATACCTGGGATAAGGGATGGCCTACATGGAATTGTGCTGGCTTTGATACACCTGAACTCAGGGCTTCTCACAGGATTATTTCAGCACATGCCCCTCACTGAGCAATAAAGGCAAAAACAGAGGTGGAAAATGCTGGGAAAACGACTCCCAGAGGCTTCAAGAGAGTTTCCCACTGCCTGGTCTGATGTCTGGAATCACACAATCAGTAAAAATTAGGTATGAATATATCAAAGGGGTCACTGCTATTCTTGCTGAGTGTAGGAGTAGAAATGAGGCACTTGGTTCCACAAACTCAGCCTGGGAAGGGCTGGAATTGCTTCCCTGAGCATTTCAGGGCCATTTTGACATGGTCTCTTCATAAAGGCTCTCAGAGAAACTCAGGAGGGTTAAAGACACCAAGCACCCAAGAATCCTGGGATGTACAGGGGGACACCTGCTGTCCAACATGCTCTGGAAAAGAAGGGGAAGGTGAGGGTGAGGGAAAGGGGATCAAACTGGGTGATGATGCAAAACCTGCTGGAGGTAAAAGCTGAAGAGGAGCTGCTGGACACTGTAGAACCCACAAATGAAAGGGGATTTGCTGCTGTAGAACCCCCAAATCCAACGGGATTTGGTGTAGTAGAACCCACAAATCAAGCAGGATCTGGTGCAGTAGAACCCACAAATCCAATGGGACTTGGTGCTGTAGAACCCACAAATCAAAGGGGATTTGATGCTGTGGAACCCACAAATCCAAGAGGATTTGGTGCTGTAGAGCCCACAAATCAAGCAGGATCTGGTGCTGTAGAACCCACAAATGCAACGGGATTTGGTGCTGTAGAACCCACAAATCAAAGGAGATTTGGTGCAGTAGAACCCACAAATCAAAGGGGATTTGGTGCTGTAGAACCCACAAATCCAACAGGATTTGGTGCTGTAGAACCCCCAAATCCAATGGGATTTGGTGCTGTAGAACCCCCAAATCCAACGGGATTTGTTGCAGTAGAACCCACAAATCCAGCAGGAGTTGGTGCTGTAGAACCCACAAATCCAATGGGATTTGGTGCTGTAGAACCCACAAATCCAATGGGATTTGGTGCTGAGGGGTGGAAAATGATGCATGAGGGGAGAGCTGATCTGGGCCCACAGAGACAAGGGTGTCATGGCTGGGCAGGAGTCACCACACAACGACCCCTCAGTCACCAGCTCCGTGTTCAGCACGGCCAAAAAGACAAAGCGATTGGGAAAAGAAAGGTGAACCAAGGAGAAAATCATGCTGTGGTCTCTCCCTCCAATCCCACACGGAGCCACTTGGCCAGGAGGCTGAAGGAGAGCATAAGGAGCACGGAAAAGGGCAGGGGAGGAGGATTAGGGACATCTGGCTCTGGAGGGAGGGATCTGGTTCAGGTCTTTTGGAAGCTCCAAGAGAGCTACAGCCTCCTTCTGATGGGCTTGGAAAAGGCAAAAGCAAATCCTTAAAAAAATCAGCTAGGATTTGCTTTTGGTGCCTATTCCCTGACAAAGCTGCATTTGGAAACATTTCTGCACTGGGTGCAGGACAGAGCCTTTTTAAATCACCAATCTCATTCCCGCCTTCGATATTTAATCCCATGTTTATTCCCTACCCTGCATTGTTGGAACCAGGCTACACAAACAGGGGACATGGACCAAAGTTGGGACACCTACATCAGGATACAGATTTTCCTTGGATCCTCTCCA
>VYZP01066231.1:2391-47065 GCA_013400635.1 Hypocryptadius cinnamomeus | reverse complement strand
CTACAGGCCAGCTGTAGGCCACCATAGGGCAATGTTAATGTTTACCTCTGATGACAGTGAAAAATAGTGGCTTGGCCAGTGCCAGGTGCATCCTAGCTCTCTCTGGTTTTCTTCCTGCCCACCCTGAGGGGCCTGGCAAACGTAAGCAGGTTGGGATGTTTTTTCTATGACTGTGCTGAGGTCCCATGAAGAAAACTTCTGTAATCACCTGCCCCTGCTGCTGGAGTCTTCCAGGGAGCAACTGGACAGAAGCACTTTCTAGGCCCTAAGCATTACTAGGGCCCCTCCTCAGGTCAGATAAATTTTAAACCAATCTGTATTGTGGCGAAGGGACATTGACTCTGAATTATTCCCAAAGTTAAAGAAAATATGACTTATCTAATATAAACAATTCCTCTGTTTTTGGAGGGTTCATCTTTATTCTCTTTTTCTTTCCTCAGATAAAAGGATTTAAATACGTGTGGCAGATAAAACTGTCTCTCATTTACTCACTGATACATAGCAAAGAACATGCCATACCAGGTCTAGTAGCCTGGCCCTGCTGGACCTTAAGCAGGAGTTTCAGAACCACAAGTCCATGATTTTTGGTCCTTCAACCTGTAGGAGAAAAGCCTTGCAAGCTCTTCTGCTGAATCAGGCTTTGCATTTTAAACCCTGCCATCTAACACCAGCGAGTCTTTGTTCTGCCTCTGACAAGGCTTATAAGGTTTGTTTCTGTTTGCATCATGGAAATTTAACTACTTTAATACAGTGTGCCTAGCACAGGGCATACCAAGGAGGAGAGGGCATCTGAAGGGCTACAGGAAAATAGTATAATAGGGCTGACCCAAGAAGACCCCAAAAACAGCGGAGCTGAAAACCACAGCATATTCAGAAGGCACAATTTCAGCTGGATTTGCCCGTGTCCGCCTGCATTATTACTGTCGTTCAGACATGCATATAAATGCAGTTTATGTTCTGTCTCTGTCTCTATTGCACTGGGTCTTGTGACTGCATGGAGCTGTATCAGTGTTGACACCTCCGTAGTGATGAGAAGTTCCTCTGAAAGGCGAAGGCAAAGGTCTACCTTTGTGCTATTAAATCCAATGCGTATATGCGGGGGAGGAAAGCTTATACCACACACAAACACATTGCAAACGCCTGAACACGTCGCCGCCAATTCCTTCCGCAGGGAGTTCAAATCCGCATTAATCTGTTCCCTGCTTGCAGCTCACAACCTGATTATATCTCCCCGTGCACCATATCTCAGCCCACACGCTTGGCTGTGCCATGGGGTATGCTCAGCCCAGTACGACATGGGCTACCCAGACTGCTCCCCAAATCCCAGGCTGTTCCCAAATCCCAGACTGCTCCCCAAATCCCAGGCTGTTCCCAAATCCCAGACTGCTCCCAAATCCCAGGTTGGGTCGGCGGCAGAGGGCAGAGGCGTCTCGGCAGAGGCCATGAGGGCTTACCCCTGGTTCAGCGCCACAGTTCGCAGCGGGTAACCCGGGACATGTAGCGAGGACCGACAGAGCGGGACAAGAGGTGACGGTGCCTCCCCCTGCCCATCCCCGCATTCGCATCTCCGTATGATGAACTACACTGTCGCAGCCTGCGGCCGGTGCTGTTCATACACCGCCGGGTATGGCATGCACCCGGCGGGCTGGCATTGGCGCTCCCGGCAGCTCCTACGCTCAGATTGCCCGTGAGCAGACAGGAATGTGGCTCCAGCCAGAGCGGACAGCCGCGGCGGGCAGNCGGGCGGGGCCCGGCAGCGTGGGCTCGTCCCGCCCGGGGTTCTGTCGGGGCGCTAGCTCTGAGCATGGCAGCATTGGCACAAACGGGAGGCGACACCAATCACCCCCCTTTTTTATCTCGTTCTGTGGAAAGTTCGGGCTGCCCAGAGCCCATTCGTGCGTGACTGTGCTGTGAGCTCAGTCTATGGCGAGTTCTGCCTCTCACTGGTGCCCACGTTAGGAACTGCAAGGCCTGATCAGAAGCTCAAATTGTCAGCACATAAAACAAGTAGAAATTAACTGTCACGAACGACTTCACAAATCAAAGGACTTGCTCAAAGCTGTCCTGTCCATCTGTGTAAAGCAATAATTCTCAAGAAGAAAATTATTATTCTGCATGGCAGTTCTGGTTTAAAATACAGCTGGAAAATCAAGTCCCACTTAAGTCGCTCTCTTCCCCCATTCCCTCCTGGTGAGAGAGAGACTAAAAGCAGAGGTTCTGAGTTGAGATAAGAATGGTTGCATTGAAAGAGTTGCAGTCAATGACAAGTGATGGGGAGGAACATTAATCCAGCAACTCAATTGCTGTCAAATGAAGTTAACTTTCCTTACTACCAGAAGCTCAGTATTTCACATACAGCAATTTAGGTCAATCTTGAAGGGCATTCCCTCTCTCCATAGATAGTGTAGTGGTACTAAAATTGCATTCCCTCTCTCCATAGACAGTGTAGCGATACTAAAATTACTGGAACTTTGATAAATTCAGCTTCTGACAATTGTTTTTCTATTCAGATAATTTTTGTGCATTAGTGCTACATAAGTGCTCAAAATTTAAGTGCTCTGTGTAGTATAGTCAGAATGTAAACTTCCATTTCTTTCAGTTAGAAGTTGTTATATGTGGTTTTGTATGATCACTTACAAAACTCCTTATGTTTCATGATCATTAATGGGTACTGTACAATTAAACTAAGGTCAGTAATTTTGCTCACGTTAGTATGCCATACAAATATGCCTGCTTTTTTTTTTTTAATGGATGACCATGATTTCACTTGAGCGCAAATATGATGTGAACCAAAGTCTTAGGCTAAAGTTACACAAGCTTCTGCATGGCTGTGTTTAAATACTAGTATTGACCAGCTCATTTGAATGTAGAGCTGCCTGGAAGGCATTTCTCAATTTTTTCTTTGTGATACTGAAGTTATTTGATATTTTGAAACTTATCCTTGCATGCTGGTGTGATCTCATCAGCTTCTGGCTGCAAAATACAGATCTTTATTTCTGACTCAGCTATCTACGTTGCATAGCATCAGCTACAGATTCATCTGTGCCTCAGATGAAATCAGGATCATTATTGAGTCACTGTTCCCTCAGGGACAAAAATGCCAAGATCCTGTTATTTTGCCCACCTGAGTATATTCATTTTAGTATGAAATTAATTTAGAATATAAAAGATAAATGCTGTCTCACTGGTCCATTTTTTTGCAACATGTTTTTGACCTCAGCTGGGATTCAGATTCTTTTTTCAGAATTATCATCACTAGCTTTGAAAGAGGAATGGATCATTCATCTGATAGCTGGACGGATCTCTGCATACTGTTCTGAAGAACACTTGGCCTGGTACAGAGAGGAAAATTACTCATTTGTTGGACATTTAATGAATCTGGCAGTGTCAGATTGATTTGGGGTTTCATTATTCCAGAGGTAATTATTTGCCATAAACTCATCTATGTGTATGGTGGCTCCACATTAAGTCATGAGACATTACCCAGCAATAGCAGGTACTTAGGTACTGCAGACACATGAAATAAATACATGGCCCTTGTCCTCAGAGGATTTGCAACCTAATCACAGGCTCTGATGGATTTTTAATAGCAGATATTCATTCAATCTTAAGTACCCAGGACTTTGCCTTAGAGACTAAAACCATGCCCTCCCTTTTGTAGGGTAGGGACACTGGGGCAGATTTTCAGGACTGTGAAACACGCACTCTGGGAATCATGTCTTTACATCAACTGGTGTGTCAGTGCCACACAGTAACACAACCTTCAGGCTGGCTTTGCAATTCCACCTCTGAGTGTGGCATTGATGGCAACTGCAGATGCACACACTCATGGATACAGAGATGTGTGGCTACAGGTAGATAAAACAGGCATGAACCACACTGAAAATCAGGCTTGATAAAAACACTGCAAGAATCTTAAGAGACAGATGCAAAATGCTGCCTGTGGCTTCCATCATACCAGGTAGAAAATTTTAAGCTGTCTCATAACAATGAAATAAATGGTATCTCTGTTTATAACTGCTCAAAGGGTGGATCAAATCATCATTTTGCTGTAATGTTGTAGTCAGTAATCATGGATATATGTGCTACCTTGTAGTATAAAAATTTTCTGTCTTTGCTTACCACTGAAATGAAGGACTTGCTGGGTAACGGCCTTATCTCTTCTTTTGTGGGAACATTGGTTTTTCTCTTCTCCTATTTCCTTACATCTTGGGTTTGGGAAGGGAAACCATATAGCTAAGTTCTGTCAGTTCTATCTTTGGTTTCAGGGATGTAAGCCCTAACTGAGTCATTAAGGCATGTGTATTCCAAGGACGTTCTCCAACAGATTCATGTTCTCTAGGATGTCAGCAAGGCTGATCTCACATTGTATTTTTATCCCAGTTTCTGGGACCAATAATTATTTTATTACAAATCATGAATTTTCAGGCAGATGTGACTAGAGTCCCTGGGCCACTTTTAATCAAAAAATTTCATCTTTTTGAAAATTACATTAGTCTTGGTCAGAGACTAATAAAGGGAAGAAAGGACTTGAAGATTATTGCTCCTGGTTTTTAATTATATGTTGGTTTAACTTACGTAGACAATAAAAAGTAGTTTTGTAAATTGGCATCTGTTGTACAACAAATTGTACAACATGGGAGACCTTGAAACACTCTGTCCTGCATGTATTTTTAGGTATTCTCAGATTAATGGCTGTTGCAATTCAATGTTAAAGTCCTCTGCCCAAATTAAGGTACAAGTGAGACCAAATGGTGGTTCAACAATACCAGCTTTATTTTGTAAAATTGTTTGCATAGGGAAACAAGAGAAAAATACAGAAAGAGTGAAAGAAAGGGAGTAGGAGACAGACACTGTAAGCAGAAGACAATCACCACTGCGCATCCAGTACCATCCCATTGGTCCTCCAGTGTCCTGGGCTTCTTGCTGGTGGGGTCTTACCCAGTTCATTACCTGAGTTTCTTTATATAGTCCCTCATTAGCATGAGAGGTGAAAGAATTTGTGTGTTTTACCTCTTTGCCTGCAGGGGTCTCAGTTTGGTGGGTGGTCTATACCGAGGGTTTCAAGGGAAGATTGTGATGAACAGTATCAGTTTTGGTCCTGCCTTAGCAAGGCCGGATTTAAGACTTTGTTCCACTTGCAGCTTGTGCATAAGCACCCATGATATTTTCTGCAACAGATTTCCCCACCCACTGCTTGTTTAAGGCATAAAATGCAAATGCCATTAACCCTTTACTTACAACGGCCTCCATCATACACTGGTGCAGAGGGTTGTTCCTCTCCAGGTGCACCATTTCGTACTTCTCCTCATTGAACTTCATGACATTCCTGTTGGCCCATTTCTCCAACTTGCTGTCCCTTGGCAGCGTGACTCTTGGGTGTTTCAGTCACTCCTCCCAGTTTTGAGTCATCAGCACAATTGCTGTTGGTACGCTGCCCATCATCCAGATCATTAATGAAGATGTTAAACAGGACTGAACGCAGTCTCGACTCACAGCATACACCAGTAGTTACTGGCTTCCAGCTAGGTGCCATGCTTCTCAAGACCACCCTGTGGACTTGGCCATTCACCCAGTTTATGATCCAACTCAATGTCTGCTCATCCAGCCTGTATATCAACAGCTTTTCTATGAGGATCTTATGGGAGACATTGTCAAAAGCCTCACTGAAGTCCAGGAAGACAACATCTGCTGCACTTTCCTCATTTGTCAGGTCACTCAGGTTATTGTAGAACTTTACCAAGTTGGTCAAGCCCTTCCTTATCAAGGCTTCCCCTTGGTGAAGCCATGCTGACTACTCCTGATTATTTTCTTGTCCCTAATATGCCTAGAAATGGCTTTCAGAATTTATTGCTTCAGAAGCAGTCAGAATCTGATGAGATCACCAGCAATGTAAGGACAGTGCAAGTTGTTTTCTGAGCACCTGGAGGAAGCACTTGAGGTAGCAGAAAACAATGTTCCCAAAAGAAGGATTTATTAAAGTGAAACAACAAAGACAGGATTCCTTAATGGCCTTCTCTATTGAATGGTCAGCAGCAGCAGAAGGATGTCAAGCAGACTTGAAAACCAGTGTCTGTCAGGAGAAAGCATCAAAACTCCCAGCAGACACCAGTTCCGCAGGCTGGAGTGATAACTCACAGTTTGAAGAAAACATCCCAATTATTCAGTGTTTTAAATGTTGTCTTTGTGCTGTTCCATATGAAAAAGAAGCTGTGGAATTAAAAAAATTATTCAGTACAATTAAACTGTAGAAATGAATAAGCTTTGTCTCACCATAGTCCTGTTGTAATAATGAACACAGAGCGGGCACTTTGTCTCACAAAGTTATTATAAAAATTTGATAGTAAAGATAAAGTAAATAGAAAAGTCAGAGGACCAAATGCAATTCTTCATGTTTCCTCTGGTTCAGTATGGTCCTGGCTGCATTGGGATCATAAGTAACCAAAGCAGGAACAAATGAGCATAATACACTGTTCCACTGAAATGAACACATGACCTCGTGTCCTGTTATAACGGGGAAATATTTTGCCACTGATCATATGCAAGCGAGACTAGCTAGATATAAATTTTACTGTTGATAAAAAGTGCAAAAAATGATACAAATTATTTATGTGGTTAATCATCCTGCATATGTGTTTAGTCACTCCTCATGGGCACCTATTTACCTTGTTTTCAGACAAAAGCAATATAGTTTTACTGAGAACTTCGTGACCTGTTTTTGAGATTATTGCTTTTCTTAGCTGTAAACAACAAAATTTCCTTACTACAAACTTGACTTTGGTGTAATGTATAATTTTATAGCTTTATAGTGATTGTTTCACAGGTTATTACACTGCACACAGATTACAAATAACTCAAATGGATGTGCTCAAGAGACAGCACTAGAAATTGTTTGTGTCTCACCAAAACACTGGTGATACATCAAACCTGTCATCATATCCCTAGATGTGCCCAATGTTTGACATATGAGGGGGAAAAAGAAAAAAATATAAATAGTCTGGTCTACTGGTTGTATCCATCTATTCTGGAGGGTTTTGTTTTTTGGTTTTTTTTCTGAAGGAAAAAAGTATGATTGCTCCTGCCTCAGCATAGAGTCATGAGGCTGAAGAGCTACATCCCTCTACACTGATTTCAACTTCAGCTCACGAGGAAGATACTGCAGCCATCAATGATGAAAACACCTCGTTAATTAAACTGCAATAAAAGAAAAAAAACCCCAGCCCCCCAAAAAGAAACCCAAAAAGCCCAAAACAAACAAACAAACAAACAAACAAACAAAAAACCCCAACAACAAAACCCCAACCAAAACCCTAACACCCAAATAAATCACTCTGGTTCCCAAAGGCACAATGTTGATTTTCTCCACTAAAGTCCTTGATCTTGGTTATGTCTTTAGTACAAAGCTCAAAAGGAACCAGACAATCAAGAAAAGACATTAAAAGCTTCTTCATACTTCACCAAGTCTAAGGCTAAAAGGAGTGTCTCAAAAATATACAAGCATGCACAACAAGTCAAAGGCATCTTCAAATATGCAAATGCTGCTGATAGATTTTTTTCAAGCAAATGGAATTAGAGAAATTGTTTTTAACAGACGTTGATAAATTTAGCCATGCTTAAGCCCAGGAAGAACAGAATCATTTAGGTTGGATGTGGTCTCTTCAGACATCTAGTCCAGTCCCCCTGCTGAAGCAGTACAAGGCAATGCAGGTTGTCTCGGACCACGTCTGCTCAGGTTTTCGAATGGTTTCAAGTTTGGAGACTCCACAGTCCTCCTGGGCCAGGGTTCACAGCACCCCTCAGGGGTTCGCAGCAGTGCACCCTGGGCTCTGCTGCGAGGCTTCCCGATGTTTCTGGCTCCTTGTCCCGGCGCAGAGCCCCGGGGAGTGCGCGGTTCAGCGGGCGAGGCAGGCTCAGGAGCCACCGGCCGGCACTAGAGGGCAGGACAGACTGCGGGAAGCGGGGCAGCGAGCGAGGGCAGCCGGGCTGGGCGAGCCCCGAGGGATTCACCGTCACAGAAACACTCATGGCACGGGCCGGGCTCCCTTCACGCACTACCCTTGGCTCTTTTAAAGGTCTGGTCATATTTCTGAAGTGAGGCCCCTTCAGAAGAAAGGGATGAGTGTATGTCGTTGCTGAAGTCACAGAAAGTGAGGTAGAAAATAAGCATTTACAGAGACAGAAGGAGATGCTGAATGGCTCAAACTTGTTCTTTCAGAACACAAAGATAACAGAGGAGTATGGACTGGGAAGTTGGAGTGCCATGTTAATAAAACACGGGCCAGAAACATTCAGTCCTTTGCAGAGACGGTGCTTTGCACTTGTGTTGAAGACTAACTTCATTCTTGCTGACCAAACAAAGCTCTGCAGGGGTCCAGAGTAAAGCTTGTGGAGTTTTGCCTGTGCTCTTTCCACAGTCCTGTTCACAGATGTCCACTTTAGAAACATGGAGCTGAAATCCTACTTCAGTAGAGCTTCAGGAAGTCTGTTCTGGGACAAAGGACTGTGCAAAATGACAATAATGCAAACCAGTTCAGGTGATCTGCTTGGTAGGAGTTTGGCAAGCAGAATCATACTTCTTCAGAGAGGTCTTTGCCACCAGCTAATATCTATATTTTCCTTTTAAATCCCTGTAGCTTTGCCTTGGGTCACTGCTGAAGGCATGGCAGACTCCCTCACATGTTTTGAACTGAATTACTTATCAGCAGAAAGAGGGTAAAATGAACAGCTTTGACTAAAATAAGAAGTAATTGAGATTTACAATGGCTTTATGTATCTAACAATACTGTTGAAAGGCCTGCAGGTGCTTTTCACAAAGGTGGAAACCACGGAAACAGAAAGATAAAACAGACATGTGAAGAGGGGACTGAATAGAAACCTGGGAAACAAAGAAGGAAAAAAAAGAGAATATACCTTTCAGGGATCAGCAGTCAAAATTGAAAGGGCTAAAGGATCATGCTTATTTTTGCCTTTATGGTTCCATTTGTGCTTTGTGACTGTTAACATTCGAGGTGCCAATTTATTTTTTTGGCTGGATTTCCTGCTGGTCTGTGCTCCTGGGCTACTAGGGACACGATGTGGACCAGGCATCTCTTTTGGCAGAGGTGAGGAAAGGTGAGGTGTCCATGACCTACTGCTCTTGGCAGCAGATTTCATTCACACAAGACCAAGATGAAGTGGTAAAGGGCACACCTGGCCACAGCAGCTGGGAACTTCTGCCACTCTGGGGCAGCCCAGGCTGGCCTCAGGTCCACCCATAGGTAAGAGAAAAAAAGTTCCTCATTCAGCACTTAATGAGTGAAGCACTGAAGCTGCTTGTCCTCTGCCTTGTACTGGGGTGCTGGGGGTGCAAAATGCATCCCAGCCCTGGCAGGAGGCTTAGCTGGCTGAATCATCAGCTCTATGAGCAGATGAGAGATGGGTCAATGACTGATCTGCACCTTCCCAAAGTCCAGGTTAATAATGCCCTACCAAAGACAGTATGATTCCCTCACCTCACCATCATTTTTTAACATAGAAATAAAAGAGAGAAAATACTAAGAAATAGAAGTTATACTAAGAATACTAATGAAGAAAGCTTTTCATAAGGTAATAGGAATTTCTCTGGTATCTGTCAAGGCCTGAAAACTAATTTTTCATGTGCTAAACTATTTACTCACTAATCTTATTTTAAGAAAAGTAACAAATTAAGGATTTATTTGGTGTTCTTGATGTACTTTTCTTAAAACCAGGGAAAAAGGAAATCTGGTACTTTTTCTGTTTCTACAGTAGCACTTTGTCTGACAGCTTGGCATGAGAGCAGACATGGTCACTTGTCTGTTGTTTCTTCATGAATTGCTGCTAGTAAAGTCCAGGGTAAAGAAGCAAAAAGGGCCTTTGCATAATATCCACAGATGTTTAATTCAGCCACATGGTGAGGTGTTCAGAGTTCCCCAAGCACACACATCTGAAGGCTCTAGGTTACTCAGTCCTGAGGGCTTGGGGATGAACCTGGTCTCAGGCAGTACAAAGAAGAGAGGCAATCAGGGAATAGGGAGGAGTGGCTCAGGGACATAGGAACAGGCATAGGAACAGGGAAAGAAGCCAGTGGGGTCTAACAGCTTTTTGAGGGAAGCTTCTTGTGTCCCCCTAAACCAGGAATGCCCCCCAGGGTCTCCACAGTCTGTGTATAACATACTCATTGTAAAGGATGACAATGCAATTCTATTTTCCAAATTATCAAGCATGGTCTAATTGGCCAGCATCAATCTTGTGTCTAAAAAGTTTGGAAATGCTGTTCTTGTAGCAGGGCAGCATTTTTTTCCTGGAATCTAATTCTAAATGTTTTTTATTAGCTTGCTGTTTCATTTTGTTTTGTGTTTTGTTTTGTTTTACAGTTGTTTAATGAATCTTTGAAAACTCTTAATCCTCAGATTCTGTCTCCTTACAACGAATTCTGGAACAGTGACTTAGGAAAAGCATTAAAGTGTTTAAGCAAGCTGTAGTCCCTGAAAAGTAAGTGTTTTATGAATATATCTCACAATCTTTTAGCTGGGTATTTAGACAGACTGTTGGAAGCAGTGAGTGACCAGAGCCCTGTGGGGTTTCTGGAACACCTCTGCATATCATACCATAGCTCCTATCACAGCCTGGATCAGGTGAAGGGCTGGGAGGGAGTGCATGCTCTGACATTCAGTTGGATCATTCAGACATATAAGATCTGTGAAATACCTTTCTGAATTCAGTGAGATAACTTAGGACAATTAATATGTTTTAACTTGGGGTGATAATATTCAAAACCTTGTGAGCATTGTGGTGAATGTAGAGGTTTTTTTCCCTCATCTCTTCCCAGATATGCACCAGAAGAAAAAACCGAAGTGTAGATACTAGGCCACTAAAAGGATCATAAAAATGCTGCAGTGTCAAGGAATTTATTAAAAGCAGCTTTGATACTCTGAAAAAAATTTCACTGATTGTATTTTTCCGTTTTATCTGAAATCTCTTAAGTTTTTTAATATTTTAGATGTCACGCACTAGGTAGGTTTCTTGAAGCCCCAGAATAAAATATTAAGTTGTCAGATTTCTTCTTCATCTTGTGTTTGCAGAAGGGTCTATTTCCCACCTGATCTCCACAAGTTACTGGTTTCTTTGGTTTGAGCTCCTTTACTTTGAATCCTGTGGAGTCTTTCTCTAGTTCTGTAGTATGGTAATGAATTATTTAGGGGTTTTGCTTTTTTTATTGAGTTATTGAGGGGATACTACCCTTGCAACTGCAGGGCTTTTTCCCTGATGACCAAGCACACTGCTGACATCCCAGACAGTCTCTGTGTCTTGCCCACGCCTGGCATCTTGCCCCCCTGTGCCAGACACTCCTGCCTGCCAGGAGCAGGGAAGAGGCTGTCCCACTCTGACACATGGTCATGGCACCTTCTCCCCACCACCAGCTTCCCCAGCTCACAGCAGCCTCATGTCTGGCTCTGTGGGAATGTGTCTGAGTACATGTGAGCAAGTGAGAAGAGCCAGAGAGACTGGGGTGCAGAAAATAGAAAATATTGGACAAACTAATAAGCTGCTGCTACAAGTGAGTCACCAAAGGAGGTTATTACAGAGTGGGATCTGTATTCCATTGGGAAGCTATTTGAAGTGCAAGGTCTAAGCTTTTGCAGTGAGGTCCCTAGAACAGCCTTGCGTCGTCCTGTACCAGCATGCTTGTCTCCTCCAGACAGCTCTGTGGAAAACTGATCATCAGGGAAGTTGTGCACAGCCCTTGATCCAGATTTTCTGAAGTCAGTGAGAGTCACTCCATGACCGTGCCTGGCCACATACCCCTGGGACAATAGGGGTCCCAATAGGCTGCTTGCACGGGACTCATGGCAGTACCAACTGCTTTTCCTCTACTGCTATTAACTTCTAGTGCAAAGGATTCTGAGAAACTACCAGCCTATCTGGATTTCTCTAGGCCTGCAACAGTACTTTTTGAATGGCAGTTCCCTCCCTGAGTATGGACAAGAGCCATAGCATTGATATTACCTCACGATTCTGTTTTCCATTCAGCTGATGGAATTTTCTGTTTTGACATACGATTTTGTGTCAGAGAAATGAGAGATGGCATGAACCTAACCAAAATACTGGAAGCAAGCAGGCATGAAAGTTGCCTCCTGGATCCAGATGTTGGAGACCTTTGGTAGGCCCACTTATTGCAGAAGCAGATCTGAGTAATTAATAACCAACTCAAGCTAGCTGCCTCATCCTAGATAAAATACTTGAAGATTAATCACAATCTGAATCACTTTTTTTTTTTTTTTACATGACCTGTAGTGAGAATTCCGACACATGTGGCAGGAATATCAGGACTGTGATATGCAAAGAAACTACATGGTGGGGATATCTTAGTGACTGAAGGGGTTTGATGCCGGGACTGGTAATGATGAGGGCTCAAAGTAGTGCAATAACAAAGCTGTGCACATAAAAAGGGAGCTGCCAAGCAACACATTTCAGACTAGCAGCTAAGTAACCTGGTAAGCCCAGTGGTTCCCTCTGTTTCCATGTGTAAAGAAGAAACACTGGATCCCATCTGCACGATTGTCTTTCCAGCCAGCTCAGACAGCTGAACCTCCTCTATTTCTCTGCTGGATTTTCCTTATGAGTTTTGAATATAATAGGGAAACGAAAACCATTCTTCTTTTTTTTTGTACCCCGTTTTCTGATCCAGCTACACCAGGTTCTTGAAAATCATCCAAGAGAATTCAGTCCTTCAGCTTACATGTTATAATTATCTGAGTTTGAATCTCCTTGCCTTCCTCCATCTCTTCTTCCCTCTCTGGATATGGGATCTATAAATTAGGAAGAAAGGCAGGTGTAACTGTTGCTCAATAGTTTGCTGTGACCTTAAACAAGTAAATAAAATTATTATAAAATGTACTAGAGACTTATCTTTTAAAAATCATAGATTTCAATGAGGCTACCTATGTGTTTTAATATGCATGTTTGTGTTTATATATATGTTTGTATTAAATTTTTTAATTGCAATCTGAGATGATAAATGTTGCCATCCCAATGTGTCAATTCTGCTGGCAATAACATGATCTCTCATTGCTATGTTGATAAGTGTCTAAGAAAATTTATGTCTAGGGTTCATTATGGTATGCACTACATAAATCACTGTACATGTCAGTACCAGGTAACCCTCCCAAAGACCCAAATTATAGTTAAACATTTATTCAATCTCATTCTCTTCCATGGGGGTCATTGACCCCCAACCTTTCTATTAAAAAGTTTTGCACTACAGTTCTAATTGCTTCCTTTAAAACAAAAGCATGCAGGGCTCGTGCATAGTGCATACTCTCTTTCCTTAGGTGATTATTGCCATGCTTTCATATGAACTCACTTGAATGATGTGCTTGCTGAAACTCAAGGCTCCAGTCAAGAATGAAAATCTGATCTGATCTGTCTGCACAAATGTACTCTGGCACAGCCTGCTTGGAGTGATCCAGGACTGAAAGTTTGACCTAAGCTTATTTATCAGCTCCAGACTCACTGTGAAATTCCAGCAGATTTGTGAGTCTCCCAAGGCAAAGTTTAAGTTTGACAGACACTGACCTTGCCTTGAAGTCTGAAGAGAATATGAAGTCACACTGGAATAGCCCAAAGAAAGTAGGAAATTAAGGATGTAAAGAACTAGGATGAAACTTCAAGTGCAAGCAAGGCTATAATTTCTTCACAATCCTTAAAACCAATTGATTTGTCAGAACAGGCTTAAGACCATGCTGCTTACTGAGACCAATAGAAGAATAACCTTTTATAAACTCAAGAAAATATCAGAAATTTTAATCTATTCCTATAATTTGACAGTATCTATATTTTCTATCAGAAGGAGTGCAGCTGGTAATCTTCAGTGCAAGATCTGTCAGGCGACACACAGAATTATATGCAAACATAAAAGCAACATTTTCCAGAAAAGCATACCAATTTCTTATCTTCCCTGATTTTTTTCTTTTTTTTCCTTTTTTTTTTTTTTTTTGGCTATAATGTATCAGATCTCTCAGTTCTAGCCTAGCTGGTAACAAGAAAGTGAATACACATTCCTTACTTGCTGTGGAAAGCCACTCAATCTAGTGCACCTCTGAAGAAACTAGGAACAGAAAAGCAGAACCCCAGTGTTTCTAGAGGTGAAAATGTCTACTGTTTGTGTTATTGTTACTGAGAAACGATTTTCAACAAATGATCACAGGGTGGATATCCTTGAAATTCATTGCACCTTCAGAGCTCACTACTGGAGAGTGGAGCAGAAGAACACTCCTCGAAACCCTGAAATAGTTTTTCTGGGACTTTGCTCAGGAGAAAGGGATTGGACCCAAACAATGGGTGCTAATATCTCAACTTTATTCACGAGGTAAACAGTTTTAAATGCACACCTTGCCTAGACATACAGAACATTAACTAAATATATATATAATATAAATTTAGAATACTAACTAAATATAGATCCATTAAAATCTTGTAATACCTTGAAAAATACAATTGTAATTCTAGTACATGAGATTATTTGCTATCAGATCAAAGATAAAGTTTCTTCTCATATAATGTTGTTTACAGCTAAAAATCCAACAAATCTTGGCCAAATATAGTTGCAGAAGTACAAAAATGAAATAAAAATAATTCTGCAAAGCAAATAGAGAAGCCTTCATATCTGGACTGACAGCTGCTCTGGCATCTAATGTTTCAACAGCATGCAAACTAATAAACATGCCCTACACTCAGAATTTTGCTGTATTTCTTGATAGACCCAAGAAGCAGCCATATAGTAAGCTCTTTTTTCAAGCCAAACTAATAAAAGGTGCAGGACAAAGCTTCTCTAAAGCAGTATTTGTCACTGTTCTTTAAAAAGTTTTGCTGGGACACTCTGCATGTGTGAGCCTTGCAGCTGTCTAGCCAAAGAGTGTTCAGACATAAGAATTTTGCCAGCCAAGGTTTATATGCTACTAACTAGGTCCTGGAGAATCTTTGTCCTCCAATAGTTGAAGCTGGTGAGTTCCTGAAGAAAAATGTGAAATATTCAGGGGTCTAGAGTGAGAGGAGAAAAAAGGATGCTCAACTCCCTTAGCAGGACAGTTGTGATTTTCACATGAATATGAGACCCATCTTCCTGTCCCAGAGACACTGCATTCATTATGTACAGTGACTGCTTATCCTAAAGTCATTGCTTGGGCCAAGCACTGACAGAACTCCACATGTCTTTTCCCAGGACTAGTTTCTGTGTTCCAATGTAAAGATGGAAAGAAAAACCAGCCAAAGGCCATGAAGTACCCTAGTGGCTTGAGCCACCGGACTCCACTCATTGACTGAATACTTTTGCAAGGCAAGACTGGTACCAGTGTTAGGCTCAGGGCTATATTACACTCCATAATGACACTGTGGGAAACTCATCCTGGCCTGGCTAGACAGAGCAAGACACTGGGGAGACACTGAAGTATTTGAGGTGAAATCCATCAGCATCTCTTCCTAGGTCTGCCAGAATAAACAAAGGGATAGATGTCAGTTATGTGACTTGTATGTAGGGCAAATATACACTTAATCTTCTAGTAAATCACCTTTTTTCACACAAAGATCATCAGTGATCCCTAGAAGAACAGCTGCTCAGACACATTGGGCCCTGGCCTCAGAAACCTCCCACACCAATGTCATGAGTAAAAAGCTATAAAAGAGTTGGTCTGCCAGATTGGAGGGTCAAGTAGCAGCCTGGAAAGGCATGTAATAGGAAAGAGTGTAGCTACTGATATTCATTCCTCTTTCTTAATGGCCTTATGCAGATGCAAACAGATTTTTTTTTAAATGAAAAAGTAAAAAGTAGGTGACTCTCACAAAAAACTAATAATTTCAATCACACTTTCATATTGCTGAAGTATGTGTTCAGCTAAAATTTTGCACTGATTTTATTATTTTTATTATTAAAAAATATCTATATTGGAAAGTATCATCTTCTGAAACACTGATCTAGAAAGATCTGCCTACTATCAATCTCTTCTAAAGAACATCATTATTTTTATTTCCTTACAAGAGAACCAGGCAGAGGGGAGATGAGAGTGTTTTAAAATCTCAGTAAAAACTAACATGAATTTACTAGTTTTAAACAACAACCACTAAGCAAAGAAACCTCACTCTTTATTATATGCCATCAATTAAATGCATTATCTCATGCTCTATGTTCAGCTCATATCTACAGAAATTTTATTATTACTGTCTTTATTAATAAATTTTAGCAAAACAGGAAGCCCAGAGAAATAGTTTCTTTATCATATAAGAGATAGAAACATATTTGCAATCATGAAATTTCAGGTGGGCAGGCTTGTATTTTTCTGTTCTTTATAAAGGCCATTTTGATTTTTAATACCTGATCATTTTGCTTAGCAAAACAAAATGCTCTTTTGCATATCCATATGTGCATGTGTCTGGCAGTTGGCCCCTCCATGTTTGAATCTATTGGCCAAATTTGATAAAGTAAAAAATCATCACAAAGTTTTTCTCACCTGCAGGTTGCATGAGCAGCCAAGAATATGGGAGGAGACCCATCCATGCCCCCTGTGGGGAAGGGCTATGACTTTCCATGGGTTTGCTGCACAGCCATTTCAAAGAGGACAGAGCAATCATTCCCACTGACAATTCCCACAGGTCACAGAGGCTTCTGAAGTTTGTGTGTGATGGATTTTACCCTGACTCACTGCAAAATTAGTTACTTACGAATGGCATAATAGTGTTAGCTTTCATTGAAGATGTCCAAAAAGCCAATCAATACCTAAGCAGTGAGGAAGTTTATAAGGGCTGGTTGGTCACCATGGGCAAGCACTGACAGAGTATTTACCAGTTTGTCTGTCTCTGGTTTTGCCTTTATCATTAAAAGGGCAAAATAAACACATGACACTTTAAATTGTATACACAGGTAGCTACAGTTTTTCTCCTACTCTATCTGTGCAAGTATCTCTTCAGCTACTCTTTCTGAAGCTTATAAATTACTTTGGAACTGCAACCTGCTTTACCCAGTTTTAATAAAGACATTTAGGAATACCATTCTGCATGTCATTTTACTGCAGGATTATCATTAGCAGAGTGAACCAAAATAGTCAATTTAAGTAGAAACTGGATATGTCAAGGGTTCACATCTACTCGAAGCACTTTGCTTGTTTCAATAAATCCATCAAGGATTTAAAGCAGGAACCTCTCTCATAAGGCACCTTGTAGAAGAAACAAAGGTCAGAGCATTTCAAGTAGGAACAGGACTACTGTTGAAAGGTTCATGAACTTTCAATTTAGTAACTGACTTACCTCCCAGTATTCCGGGTCCAGATACAGTCATTAAAGCAAGAAGCTCCTTCTCAACTGACAGTATTTCTATGCCTTTCTCAGCATTTGAATGGGAATGAAAAAGTAATTTAGAGGTATTTAAAAAACTGGCCAAATGAACTCATGGTTTTGAATGCCCCTTCTACATGTCATTTGTGTGGGAATGCAGAAGAAAGCAGTGGAACAGTAAATAAAGGAATACCAAGGATTTCTGCCTTGAGCAGAAGATGATGCCTAAGAACATGATTCTGTACAGTAATGCCAAGTAGTGACATCCTAAGAAGTGTGGTTTGAAGGTGTGGTAAGATTTAGCTATAGAGAATAATAAAATCTACTTGAAGGATAGGTTGGGACTGCTACAAGAGAAGCTCAAACTGAAAAAAACCAAACAACCAAGTCAGAAGGGCAGTTCTGAAATTAAATGGAGCAAAGAACCAAATACTATTTAGCAACAGCATTGGAGTTTAGAAAACATTGTGTACAAAGTCTGTTATTCCAACCATCTTAAAATTACCTGAGGATCTCAGTGTTTCATACCCTCACTGCCGCCATGTCCTTTCTTCCAGCACCAGCAAACATAACCTTTCCACTGCTAACATAATTTTCTTGTTCTGTTCTTTGGATTGTGTCACCACCTCTATGAATCCTGGCTGTCTTTTTTTGTCACATTAAACACACATAACTCTCTTTGACTTTCAAGGTCCTTCGCAGACTTCTTTCTCTTGACCTGTTATCTGAAAATGGCAATCCAAGTGCCAGCTCTAGATTCTGACCAGCAAGTACGCTCTTAGGCTTCTAAGCAAGCATTTTCAAGCAAGACAAGGTGATTAATGGCCCCAGTGATCCGAGAAAGAAGCATATCTCCTCCAAACTGAGGAGTTCTTTCATTCTTGGGAAAGGAGGGAAAGGGAGCTGTTTTCTCTTCTACTTTATTCTGGAAGACAGCTAGGTCTGGCAGGGAGCCAAACAGAGACAGGTTTGTTAAAAGTACACTAACTTCTCTAGAAGGATGTTTTTCCTCCTGAGTCTGAAATTCGCTGTAGTTTCAGTCAAAATACTATCACACATTAACCAAAATCAGCAGCAGAATGTGTATTTATACAGCACATATGTTTTTTGTATATATTGATACATGCATATATATATACATATACACAGACAGACAGTAAGCTGTAAAAACACTGAGGCATAGGTCTGTTCAGCGGCAAATAGGCTTTGAGGCAAGGGAATGAAACATTTTCCAAACCAAGCCAAACTTGATGCATCCTGATGACCATGATAAGGGATTTGTTGTGTGTCCTTCTGCAGGGGTGGCTTTCCCCACCTGACAGACTGGAGTTCAGCTCCAGTGAGCTGCCACTGCTGCCACACAGCTGGGCAGCAGGACAGAGCATCTGTCCCAATAATTGTCTGTGGTCCCAGATCTGAAACTGAGCAAAACAATTCTGAATTCTTCTCATGGTATTAACAGTTCTGCATATAGGTTGCAAAATACTGTATTATTTATTATTAAAAAAAAGGGTCTTAAGATCTGTTCATTTTCCTGTAATTACTCTAATGAAATAGTGAATAGGCATAAATTTGGAAATAAATCAGATTTAATCAAGTTTCGTCCTGTTCTAATAATTCTTCAGAAATATCCATCACCTGAATTTTGACTCTTCTTCAACACTAAAACCTATGTATATTTTTATATACAATTTTAGATTATCTATATCTATCTCTTGTGTCCACCTCAGAGAGCTCCACAAAGTGAGACTGCAGGTTGATGGTCTCCTACCAGCTGCAGACAGGTAACCCACGGATAACTTCTTGATCAACATGTTGGGGCTAGAGAAAAGGTTCCCAATGAGAAACATAACAAAGTGAACTCCCCACATATTTACCATGGATATCTTCTAGTTTGATGAAGTTTAGAAGGAGAGAGCCTGTCTGAAGTTGATTGTGGAAGAGCATAATCATATCTTTGGTGCTACTGCAGCTGCCAATTCATTCCACAGCACTTTCTTGATCGTGTTCAAGACTGTCAGTGACACGGATGCAGGTACAGCCATACCACTAAAATGTTTCAAGTTTTGGGAAGACTTGCAGCATCACAGAGCATGGCCATGTCATTTCTGACCTCTGCAGTAGATGAAAAGTGACTTGGAGAAGGGGCTGCAAATGAGCTGTATAGTGCGGCTACATGTCTCATTTTTGTTTCAGAGGGGCTGTTCTTAATTAGCACTGATGTCACCAAGAGTAGTCAGGCATACCTGGTATGAAAGTCAAATATGGTAGTAATTCATTGTGTTGTACCCCACCAAGATGAAAACTGGGTGTCTTTCCTTTTTACCAGGTAGTTCTGAAGCCAGTGCTCCCTGTTCCTGCAGTGCAGAGTTAGACCACATAGTGGGAATGGGCAGGTAAGTGAGGTATGACGGATGTTACTACTATGTGATCTGAATTCAGTCATACCAGTGATTAATTTTTCTTGTACTTGGGAAAAGCTGCAAAGCAAGGGGTAACCTCTGCAGAACAACAATGAACACAGCCAGAGAGAGCAGGAAATTGCATGATACACAAGCACATTCTAAATGCTGACTCACAGCACCCCACATTTCTCCCTGCTGCCTTCAAAACTCTCCCTAAACTCCTCATATATTCAGCTTACAGTGTGATTCACAGGATCCCTGAATCGCCCCCACCCCCATTCTTTGGCTTTTTATTTTCCTTCTACTCCTACTCTTTCAATTTTTCCCGATGCCTGTTGTACCATTGTTTTCTAGATCTGTCATCATTACTTCCAGCAGTAGCTGAACATAGGGACAGAGTCTGTAAAACAACTGCCAAAACCCTTTTTCACACACTTCCTCCTATCTGCAGCTCTCCTGGGCCAAATTTAGTCTACTTTTTACTAATTATAAATACAGATAAAATGAAAACAACTCCATGGAAGAGTCAAATGACACTTTCTTTTGAGAGATTACTTCAACTTTTAAGCTTACAAATTAATAAACATGGCTCTGGAGGATGAGGCTTACCTCACTTGCATTTATAGCATCCAGACAGCTCCACTGCAAAGCATGACTGGGAAGCCACTATATCATTAAAAACCCCTAAGATTACATGTTCCAGACTTGCAATACCATGAATTGCAGGGAAAAAAAAGTGCCTGCTCTAGGATATGCAACTCAGTTTAATACAGCACCCTGTAAAACAACTTACCTTGTAACTCACAATAAACTAAGCATTTTGGAAATCAAATTTTGCTTCAATTTTTCTTTTTGAAATGAAGGAACATTACCCCTCTCCCATCAGCAAGCTCAGCAACGTCCTCCTGCCCCTTAACATGGCAGCCAAGAATCCAGGCACTGCCAGAGCAGCACTTGCTTTGTATTTCCTGAGCTCAATGGTAAATTACCTTTCGGTTTAGTGAGTTTGGATACTGACTGAACTTTTCCACTCTGCAATTAACTTGTGAAGTTGATTCATACGATGTTGCAAGAAAGCCATTGTCAGAATAGAGATGATCTCACTAAAAGAATAGATGTGGATGTCTCAAGGATGTGGCTGTTTAGGTGTAATGTGAAATCAGTACTCTTGTAGTTCAAACAAATATCTGAAAAAGATACTATGCATCATCAGTTTCTATAAAGATATAATACAGAGGACATTGACAGGTCTTTCTTTAAAATTCTGTTACTTTTACATGTTTCTAAATAGTAAAAAACTACAGAACAAAAAATCTTAAGTAAATGTATTTATTCTTATTGGATTTTTTAATGCAGAAATAGTGTTATTTCAATTAGAGGCTTACAACCCTGTTTCATTGTTCTTTGTGCCAAAACAAGAGACAAGAACACATTGGTCAATTCCATTTCGATTAAGAGTCCAACTGTGGCTTCAGATGTTTATGCGCAAACTTCATTGACAGCAGGATTGATTACATTTGTACATGAAATGAGAATTTGTCTCCAAAAAAATTAAAAATACTAAGGACTCTTCTTATTTTAATACCATTTTTACACAGAAAAGCCATTTGCATACATGAATAAAATATATACGAAGGATACAAAGACCAACTTCACAAAATTTATGTCACCTTGACTGCTACAATATTAAAATGGAAATTAGTCTTTTAATAAAGGGAACCAGTTGTGACACAAAAAGAAATAGCTCTTCCCCCTTCTCATAGTTTTAACTACATATAACTCGGTGAATACAATTTTCAGAACAGACCTCTGTTTCACCTGTCCATTGTTTTAAGAAAGTAAAAGTTTAGCTCTTTATCAATGATTATAACACAATTTCCTATCCTTTCATATTTTACGTACCAAAGACCAAAAGAGTTTATTATTTCTAAGAATGCTTTGTGGATTAACTGGTGCAGCTCAGAGCTGGATATGGGTAATGCTGAAAACATCTACTGAAAAATATGTATTTAATGGTGAAAACAATTACTTCTCTTAACTGAAACCTCTTTAGCATGCAATCAGACAAGCATCAAGGGACATGTGCACAATAGGAAATTGTCTTGTAATTATTAGTAGCATCTTCCTTCTTCCTTTGGACTATTACCAAAAGCTAATGTTAAAGCAGTTATGAAGAACCAAACAGATTCTCTACTTCCATTTTAACAGTAGGATTTGCCTAAATAAATGTAATCCTCTGAAAGTGAAATTCTCATTCCACAACTCAAGTTTCAGCCTCCAGACCTACAGCTGGAGTTGTGTGTAAATGCAGCAAAGGACACAAAACAAAAACACCTCTTATTTGTAGAGGTTGTCTCTCTCAGAGCCACCCAACAGGAGCCAGGTCCTAGAGGAACGACGCGCTCACCATCCTGAAATACCGCGGCTGAGTCGGGCGCCAGTTATCAACCAAAGGGTGATCGGGCTCATTCTCGGCATTCTTGGAGAGGCTGCGGAGCTTTGCCATCTGCAGAAGAGCAAAAATTGAAGTGTCCCGATGGAAATCCTTTGGGATCAAATCCACAGCCCAACAATTAAACTAAGGAGGCTGGTCCAGCTGGGGAAAAAAGTCTCCTTCAAAGTTGTGAAGATGTCCTTCACCCCATCACCGCAAGAACTGTACTCTGTTCTTTTCCTAGCCGTGATATTCTTAGGAATAATCAAAACAGAAAAATGGGTCCTATTTGAACAGCATTGCAAAAAATAGTGTCATTTAGGTCCTGACTACAGAACTGTGTACAGACACAGAAACTATGGGAAGCACTCAGAAAATGTGAATACAGCAGCATGTGCTGTAATCAACCTCTCCTACTCTAACCCTGCCTTAGTGCCTGATTGTTAAGAATTCTTTAGAATTACAAGGTTTTAAAGCTGAATTATAAACTTTTTGTTCATTTCCATGGTAGGTCTGCAGCAGAGGATATATTTTGCTGCAGTGACACAAGAAGTTCATTATTAGTAACAGGAATTGGAAATTAAATCTGGATAAAGACTAGGTCAAGGTTTCAAATGGTTTGTAAAGAAGGTCTACAGCTTGACTCTCCTTGGCCATACCAAGGAATGTTTCCTTTTTGGAGGGATGCCCTATGAAGAGTTCTGCCCATACTCATCAAAACTGTTTAATACTCTTTCTCTGCTGCTTTCTAGTTTTCCAAGGATGCAAGACATATACAGATACCCTATATTCATGTCTTGTCACTACCATGCACTGCACTAGACCCAAAGCACATCAGTTGTGATTCAGACAAGTGAACCTGTCCCTGTTTGAATGACTTACCATGAAAAGCATGCATGCATTTCCCATGTGTAACTTGAAAACATAGTGCCCATGCAGGGCACACATCACCTTTGTTCACCGGGAGCTTCAATACACTGACATATCTACTTTTCAGTACAGACTTCAAGGCCAATACAAGCAGAACTCCTGTCTAGGTTGTAAAAACTGGGTTCACTATGATTAAACTTGTTCCAGTTTATGGAATGAGCTAGCTTGGTCATCTCAACATTACTCTTCACTGAACAGTTCAGAAAAGCCAGCCATCCTAGTCTGCCTGAACAACGATGACATCACATTTATAACCAGCATAACATGCATCCAATGGATTAATATTCTGCAATTAAATTTCAGATTTCAGATGAAGAACAATTTGTACAGGAAGAGATGAAAATTGTTCATCAGTTTTGTTAAAACTGATACATTACTATTGGAGAAGAGTGCTAGAGTTTATTATTTGTGGAAGATCTGCTCTACTCAGTAAAAAACCAACATGTATTCAGGCTACGATTACATAAAGATGAAAAAATTAGTCTGCAATTAGACAGAGTTATTCCACAGTTAAATTCTTGTTCTTTCATTAAAAGTAATCTGAGCAGCTAGACCACCCACACTATATCACCCTGGGATTTCTGGTGAATTGATTTTCCTGCAGAGCACTGATTTGCAGCGACTGCACTTCCCCTTGTGGCTAATATATGGTTACCATCTGTCTGCAAAAGCATCCAAGAAATCCACTGCAAATGCACACACACTTAAAATAATCACTATTAATGAGGCTGCCATGGTACTACACTGTCTAGGATTAGAAATAATTGGAAACACAATCCTCTTATGAATACATTATTTAGAGTGCAGGCACTCTGGAGTGAGGGAAGTATTTCTATTGTATTTCTAGACAATAACTCACACACACTGCCACTTCTGCCTGAAAAGCAGCTACCTCAGGGTAACAGCCAATGTCTCATCTGTATGTAGTAATTTCATCTTTAACTTAAATGCTCCATTTTTTCTACAGGAGGGATAGTTAAAGAACAGTCTGTATGTTACCCAAAACTCATTGCTTTTAGAACAGCTGAGAAAAAGACCATGACCCAAACACAACTGTAGTCAAAAAGTCTTTTCATGAATTGGATCAATAATGTGATTAGTTATTTCTTTAAAAATGCATTTTAAATCAGAGATGCTCAATGGTGACTACACTTTTCCTAATATAATCTGTAGCTGATCTTCTGTAATAGAAACATATATGATGATCCATTTTGTGGAAACCAGTCAGACCATATTTGTATTTTTCACAGAAGTATCCACTTTAAAATAGTCCCCATGTTTTACTTTTTGGATGGACAAGGAAACAGAAAGAAAAGCAATTCAATAAGCTCTGAAAATAAAGCTGTAAGTTATATGAACACATTACCATATTTCATCTATTGCCAGTTAAGGTTCTCATCATACCTGAGTTGTATTGCTTAAAAGATAAAGAGCCACTTAAATACAAAGTACTAGAAAATAAAAATATTTCCTTTTTGTGATAAGATGTACATCAATGAATACACTAAACACATTATCACCCTGAAAACTTAAAATGAGAAGTTATGTGTCTAAATATAATACCTACATAATATGTCAGTCCCTTGATAAATATTCATGTGCTTTGTATCCTGGAGCCTTTAAATTTGTGGTATTGCATCATTATAGTGTGAGAATAGAGGAATAACCTCAGGTGAGAAAACTGACTTGTGTGTTAAGAGTAGAATCTTAGGCTGAAATGAACTGAAAGAGGGCATTCAAATTCCTGTAAATGTGGGGGGAAATTAGGAGAGGAATTAACAAGAAATACTTCTTTACAGTAAGTGACCAAAGAAGTTTTTGATATTAACAATACATTATAGTTAGCTGATGTTACTCCAGTTTGTGAAAATTTAGCTGGTATGCCTCCCAGAAACAGGTATCAAGCATGTAATTCAACACTTCCAACTCGCACTCCTATCTGCAGTACAGGGCAGGCAGAATCACCAATCCCATTACATTTGTATTCTGATAAATGATGTTTTTGAAAGAAAATTCTGACCATTTACACTGTGGTATTTTTTTACTGATTTAAAAAGATCTCTGATATATGTGGGCTTGAACTACCATGGTGTTGGATGCGGGGTAGTTCTTCACTCCTCTTTTAATCCTGTAATTTCTCACAAATCCAATGACTGTTTTCCTTGTCAAAAGAATAAATTCAGGTTATTGCAGGTAAATAAAACGAAGGGGGAAGTTTACCTGGTCTGAACTGACTATGATGGGCTCTCTAAGAATAATCCAGGTAACACACTCTTCGCAAGGTGGAGTAGTGACAGATCCATGGTATGTCCAGTAGTCATGGGATTTAGGGAAAAGAATTGAAGGATCGAAGTTTGGAAAAGGAGCATTTTTCCCCTTTAAAATAAAAACAAAAACACAACAAAACAAAACAGAAAACTCTTCAACAAATCTAGCCAACACTCATTTGCAGCTCTGTTATTTTAAGAAACAGGGAGTGACTCAGATACTGCAAACGAGGAAAGTAAGCACACATCTACATGAGACAAAATGGTGCAGTGAGAAAGGGGGACTGAATGATCCTCACAGATGGGCCCAGAGAAGCATCATGAAACAGAAAACTCCATGATGCTGCTTCTTGTACCTCAGCTAACTCATGTGAAGCGGCGTCCAGTACCAATGTGTTTCACTCATTTCTGTGCAGAAATACTCCTCCTTTCTTACGGAAATTCTTTCTATCTATTGAATATTCCATTAGGTCACCATATAACAAAGTGAGACAGGTACTACTTTTATAATTTCTGTGCTAATAACAAGCAAGACAGTCTATGAAATGTGAGATTTATCACACAGGACACAGATCTAAGACACAAATGTCTAGTCATTGGTATTTCCAGAGATCCATTAGGCAGCCTACATATTAAGAACATAAGGACCAATTTATAAATATGCCTTTTATTTGGCACTGCCCACTGAGGCAATAAGGTTCCATGCCTAGTTTTTAGATGAGCAAAGACCGGGTAAATTGCTCATTTTCGCCAAACTCATATGCCCTGCTAAAGTCAAAGAAGGCTCATATGTAAATGGAAGAAAGGACTTTTCATGTTAAGGAAATATATTCTAGAAATGTTGCAGAGCAGAATCTGAAAACTAGGAAGTCAGATGTTGTTCTTTTTTTTTTTTGGTCCTGAGACTTTGAGCAATCTTCCTATAATGAAAAGCTCAACATCATTACCTTTGTTTTGATAGCATTTATTTCTTCAAGAATTCTCTTCATCTCTGGTTTGGGAGTTTCCCCTACCTGTAAAGAACAAAGTGTGAGCTAAGCAAGGAGCTCTGCTTGACCAGGTTTCTTCTTTCTCCTATTTTTCTATATGAGCATCTATCAACTGCAAAACTATGAACATCTATCTAAACATCTATCAATTACAAAATTATAACGCATTAACCCAACCTATCACCCCTACCAGCTTGGTAAGCTATGTCTTCTGTCTGTTACCTCTGCCTGTAGCCCAACAGATATTATGATACAAAGGGGGAAATTTAATCAGTACAGAAATTTTAGCATAACAGGTAATTTCACAACACAGATTTCATGGTAGATATATTGTTTGCAATTTCTGATCTCAAAAAAGACATCCAGCTTTCTATCTCTAGTTCTGTGTCAAGTGATTATGAATTAAGAGAGAGCAACAACCAATATTTCAGGCTAAGGCTGCATGCCCCTAAAAGGATTTAAAAAAAAGGATGAGTAATATGTATTGCCTGTGAGATAATTTTGTTTGAAAGCAAGTCCATGAAAAACCTAGAAGAGATGTATGTCCTTGAAATCTGTCCCCAGTCAGCAAAAAAAGACAGCTGACTGCTGTTGGTCAGAGGGCCACTTCTGACACATGTCCCCATTCCATGAGCCACATAGTGACACAATAGCTGCAGGGACAAGTGTGTGTAGTTTTGGATACCACTTGAGACAATATGACTCATGCTCTGTAACTTGAAAGGGATCCATTACTGAAAGTCAACCCCTTCAATGTGGTAGGATCCCTAGAAAATATACCCACCAGAGAGTTCTGCTTTTGTTTAACCTTCTAAGAATAGAAACTTCATAGTATCAATGCAAAGAAGGGTTGCACGCTTCTACTTACTTGCAAAAATATGGCCAAAACAGCAATCCCATCAGTTCTTCTCTTAGCATCAAGGTAATTACTGTATTTGGGATTCCAGTGTAACAAATGAAGCTTGAAACAAATAAAAACACATTAAAAAAAACCCCCCGTTATTCAACAGCAAGCCATCAGAAGGCTGAATTTAAAGTTCTTCACATAACAGTGAGTTTGAGGCAACAAGGAATGATAATGAGGCCTTACAAAAAAGGGAGAAGAAAAAGGGACAGCAAAGTCATCTATTAGTTATATCTAATAGCATAATTATACTATTTAATAGCATATTTATACTATTAGCATATTTTTACTAATAGCATATTTATACTATTTTTAAAATAAACTATAAATATATGAATAAGAAATTGAAAAAAAAATAACTGTACTCTCATGTTAAAGCTGAAGAAAAGTTGCTGAAGTAATCAGGTAGACCATGCAGTTCAGACATCATCTGCTGATCTATGACTCATTTCCATCTGCATTCGAATTACAGCAATTCTACCAAAGAATCCATATGAATGTCATTCATGTATATTACTAGTCTACATTTCTCATTTTCTTTACAATCCTAAGGTGCTAAAGAACCAAGGTAATTCATTCTTCCCACCCCTTTCTACCATTGGAATTTTGTACTTCTACTATAATTCTCTATTTTCAGAATACTGTTTTAATAAGTTTGGATTGCATGTGAGTAATTCAGTCTTGCTGTGCTGTTTCACACCACACTGGTTTGAGAACATGGAAACCTTCGTTTCACACAGAATTTTTCTTTTCTCCTGCTGTGAGAATGACTTCAACTGATTTATGTTTATAAGAATCAATGGGAGTAAGAATAAAAAGGCACAGATAAATAAACAGAAAGAACTCCCAGAAAAACAGAGAAATTATAAATTTTGTCCCACCAGAACAATAGTGTCAAATTTTATTTTACACCCTGATTTAAAGCAAGAAGTGGTGAGTCTTACCTCTCCTGCATACCTCACTCCATTGACGACATGCTCTGAGCCGTGGTCGTCAGACGAGCCCCAGTGGAAGTGCAGCTGCCGCAGCCTGTAGACTCCAGGAAGTGGCCCACCTCTCAGCACTGCAATTGATAATCTGCAACAGCATCAGACTCAAGGATCTCCCAATTCTTCTAAATGAAATACATACGTATCTGCAATATTTACTCATGTATTTACATATTTGCTGTACAGATGCCCTATGTTTTGAAAATCTGCACTGATTTTAGCCACACGTCAGGCAACCACCTTCAGCCATACACACCTACAGACAGAGGAGAACTTTTGTGTCTAGGCTTCCATTACAGTCACTAGAGATCACTGATTTAATTCAGCTGCATGAATGTGCACCTAGTACTTTCTGGAACAGTCCAAAGACATCTGGACAGGACTGAGAGATCTGGTCCAGGATCTGTGGAAGAATTGAACATTCTAAACCAATATCTGGAGGCAAGGGGAAATAGATTAGGTTATTAAACATGTCACAGGATGCCTGTGTTTGGGAAAATGAAGTAACCCCCAAACAGAACAGTCAGGCCTCTAGAGTAATTCGCTTGACTTAAAGTAGACACTCAACAGACAGTGACCTGAATTGCTCTCTGGATTTCTTGAACTCCAACTCTGTTGCCTCAAATGGCAGTGTAGATATAACCCACCAACTTTTAAAATTCCACAATAAGACACCTAAATATAGAGGTCTTAATGTCGCCCTGAATTGAATCTAGGATTTGCTGATGTGAAAGTACACAAATATAACCACAATTAAGATCAACTACTGAAGTCCTAGATGATACAAATTCCCAGAAGACACTACAAAATTGTGTATCTTACTGCAGGCTATGACTTGTTTAAAGAGTTATGAAATCACTGATGCTGCTTCTGCTGTAATAACTGCTCCCTCAAGTTATGGAAGAGGAGAAAGAATGCAGAAAATAAACCAGAAAAGCAAACACTGAGAATGCAAGCTATTTTCCTAAAGAAAAGTCCAGCCAGTGATGAATGATAGCTAGTTTTCTAAATAATGTTACCATTTATAAATAATATTGTAAATGAAGGTGGTCTATTTGAAAGAATCAATGAAATAGAATAATGCATTTACATTCACCAAATACGAGAAGATACTCAATTCTCATTCACTTTTTTTGAGGACAGAATTTATAGCATTCCTATAACTTTCAGCAGTTCTCAATGACTGGTCTTTATACGCCAGAGAAAAATATCCTTCAATCTGAAAATAATTAAATCCATCATCATCTCAAGAAATACAGCACTAAGAGCTGAGCAAACTGTTTTTCTCAACAAATTCCTTTTACTTCTTCCCATAGACATCCATAACTGTGGTGAACACAGTCAGGGTAAGAGTAGTAGCTGACAAGGCCATCAATTCTCCATTAAAATAGATCTGTAAGGCCAAGTAATCCTCTTTAAGGTAAAAGTATGTAATTATTTCCACTGATGGGCCATCAGCAGACATTTTTGATTGGGCATTAGGTGAAGCTCTGCATCAGCTCATGCCAACACATTCCAGTTTCACTCATCTATAAATAGGCAGTAACTTTACCTAGCACATTTTAAGCAGAAAGAATGATGCAAACAATATCTCCTGAAGGACAAAAAGGTATTTCATTTTTTTAAATTACAAGTGTCTAGTATTAAACATATAAACAGAGGTAATGACAATGTAAGTAAATTAAACCTTCCTGCATTTTAAAAATGGAAAAATAAACAAATCCATTACAAGAATTAATTTCTCCCATATTTAAAACATTAAAAATCCCAAAAACTATGTCTGCATAGATCAAAGTTAGTAAGGTTTTTTTATTTTTAAGCATGTGCTTTGGAACTTAAATTCTAAACATATCTTTATCCTCTTGGGCTTCAATACTATGCAAATGAAAATTCACAACCACGTAACAGAAAAAGAATATAAAATAAAAGTTTAAAAGAAGAGATGGTATCTTGACATAATTTTTCAGCAATGTTAGTACATATTATTTACATGTATCAGGGAATTTTTCTGACTATTATTACACAGGAAATGTTCACCTTAAGTATCTGACAGTCATGTCAGAATTACCAAAATGCAACTCACTTAAACTTGCTGCCATTAAAGTAACACGGCCCAGGTGCAGGAATACACAAACCAGCTCAGGAAGACAGGGGAGAGAAGTATTCACTTCTTTTTGGTGCCTTATTGTTGTGAACTCTCATCCCATTGCTCAGTGACTGAGTCTAAAGGGGTTTGCACATCACCCTCAGTGACCCATCAGTGCCTGATAGCAGACATAAAAATGTCAGTCTGTCTTGCCCAAATTCCGTGCCCCCAATACATCCACAGTGAAGAATGATCTATCATGGAACAATCCTACATGGACACACACATGGACACCTGCTCTGGAAAACAGCTCACCTTTTATTTGATCTGTCATCAGCTGAGCAGCATGAGACAAAATGGGCTAATAAAAGAACGGGCTTTTTGTCACTTTCAGTGTAATCACTAGGGCAAGTGTTGCACAGAAAGATGTAACTAAGGCAAGAAAACCGTGTCTCTCACTCTGTGACACAGCAAAATGAAGGTGTCATGCAGTTGAGTGGAGATGGCTGCTCCAGTCACTTTACCTTAGCTAGCTCGGTGCCCTTGACAACAGGAAAGTGACAAGAAGCTTTTCAAATATGTGCATCCACTTGCTGAGCAGCTTCTCTAGGGGTCTGGTAGTTAATCTGTGCTAGTGTCAATCGTCATTTGCCCTCACTAAAAGCAAAACTGGAAAAGTTATGCCAACACAAACATCTTCCCTGTTTGCTGTAAAGGCAGGTGAAAAAATCCACAGAGAACAAAGCAGACTCATGAGACAAGTTGTGTTTATAAACATGACAAGAAATGACTGTTCTAGGAAGATTTATGATCTCACATCCTGCCAAATCCATAGAATGAACTGGTAAACCGCAATGAAATTAAATTAGTAATGTACTACTGTATGACAATTGAAAAGACACATTACCTTTGTTATGCTGCTTCATAATAGAATCTAAAAGTGCAGTACAGAAACGACAGCTGTTTCACATCAGTGTCACATTTTAAATGTCATAAAAAAGCCTCTGCTCAGAAGAGGATCTCTGTACTGAAACCGTCCAGCTAACTGCAGGGATAAATGTGTTTCCTAAAAGCTTCTGGAACTCAAATTTCAGTTCTCACTGAAATATTCTTTAAGTAAGCACTGAATAGATATGCAGCAGGATTATGTTTGTTTCTATTTGAACTTTGTACTCTTTTAGGGGCAGACTGCGAAAGAGAAGTGTCAGACAGAAGTCTGTCAGCCTGCCACCCACCCTCACCTACCCTGTAACAAATCTTTGCCAGTTTTGTGCTCCCAGATCACACCCTGTTCATCAGTCAGCTCCAAATCAGCCTCGTTTGTGATCTGTGTGGCTGCCCCACCTCCAGGGGCAGAAAAATTATAGTCCTCTGTGTAGCTGCAGCCCCACCAGGCCCTTGACTAGAATTAGAAGACAAGCACTTTTAATTCTAACAATGGAAATTTCAAGTTAATAGAAGCTCAAATCCTAAATTCCCTGTACCCAAGTACAGGAGTTCTCAATACCTTCATGCAGACACGACAAATGACAGATGTGTTGTTATACTGAAAGAAGAATTTTAACTTTGCTGCCTTTTGCCTTATGCAGTACAGCCATTGACTAGGTGCTATTTTTGTAACAGCTACTGATTTTTTCCAGTGTAAATTCAGCAGACAAAATGTTAAGCAACATTTTGCAGGAATCAATCAAAACTGGAGTGTCTATGGACAGATTTCCCCCTGGTTTAAAGCTACTGGGGTTTGTCCTCACTCTATAATAAAAAAAATGAAAAAAATTAATGTTTTATTTACCAGAAGCTGATAATCAAAATTTCATTTGCAAAAATAAATGAGATTTCCCATAAAGGGGTATTGGAGGAAATGCTGGCCACAAGCCCTAGTCATGCTAAAAGAGCTGATTAGCAACAAGCTCTGACTTCTTACAGTAACCATCTCTAATTTTTCTTTTTTGCATCATCCACTTTCAAAGCCACACATTTCTTTGATAGGAAAGATTCTGAAAACACCATCAAGGTAAGCCTGTAAGAATGTGTGCCTGCACTGAGGTACTCCAAACCCTTCAATGTCACCCATCTGAAAGCCAGTAAAAGAAGAAGTAGGAATCTGTCTGGTTGATGAACGTCCATAGGAAGCGCCAACAAAAACAACAAACAAAGACGGAAGATGAAGGCAGGTATCCATGTGACCTTAGTATATCTCTATCCAGCTGCTCTGTCTGGGTTCCATTACCAGACTTTTGTATTTTACTGTTTCTCAAACAATCAAAGACTCTGGTGTAACCATCTAACCAAGGTATCACAACAATAGCCAAAGAGTCATTAACTGTAAGGAAGTTACATATCTCAAAGAGCATCATGACAATAGTCCCACCAGCTAGAAGCTCTCAGGACACTTCTCTGATATGAATATTTTATGAATTTTAGAAATAAATGGATTCTGATAGTGAAAGTAAGATTCCAGCCCTAATTCAAACCAAAAATTGGTCACTGCTGGATCTAAAAGAGTATCTGAACTGCCAATCAGGCCAAAAAAACATAGCAGTGGTAGGCTGCCAAAGTACCCAAGTTCTGGTGTCTTTTACTGAGCCCAGCCACCGAGAAGGTTTGATTTCAGCTCCCAACTCTCTCCTTAATTTTCAGACTCCAGCCACCACCTGCAATCATTTTACAGTGCATAAGGTCCATCTACGTGGATACAGTAAGACAGAAAACCGAATCCACAGGAGTCCATTAACTTGTATGGATAGGCAGCAGAGGCATGATACTGCTCCCACAGCAACTTCATCTGTCAGCAAAGTCAGCAAAGCTTTCAATTTTGTAGCAGATTCTCAAAGTCAATCAGACTTTATAAATAGCTGGAAATAAGTTCTCCAATTCCTTCCACTAGGTTAATCCTAAACATAAAAGTAATAAGGCCTCTTTCAACATAATACCTGAATTACATTGGATGACACTCTAATCATTTGAATTTAAGAAACTGTCCTCAATTGTGAATTCTCCAAGTGTTCTTGGCAGAATACACAATGGATGTAAAACTTGGAAACATCCAAAGTAATTTATTTTATCACTCACCTTGGCAATTTATTCAGCAATCTATTTTATCCAAACTAATGAAAATGTAGACAGAAGTACAGATATAGGCATGACCACTATAACTGAAAAAAGTCAGGAAAATAGATGCTTAGTTTTCTGGTTAACTCAGAAATAATTCAGAGAGACAGACTGATAGACACAGACATAGAGAAAATGAGTATCTTTGTCCAAAGGAATAAAAGCTTCATTCCTATATGATTTCTATTGCATATGTATGTTTTGTGCAGCTGGTGGTTCTTTTACATTAAAAATAAGCCATTGTACATATTCCAAAAAACTGAAAATGTGTTCAAGTCAGTAGGAGTATGCACAGTGGAATTCGTCCTGCAATTAGCATTATATTAGAGAAAGAACACCACCCACAGACTCTGCAGGCAATGGTATAACAAAGGAGACATAACAACAAACACTGAATGTTTCTTGACTTCAAAGGGTTGAGATATACACCTACTTTTTTTGCAGTAAGTAGCTTTTTATTTCTGAGATCAAAACACAACAATTACTGAGCAGTTCATCTGAAAAAAATTCTGAACATTCTGAAACTTTCTGTTCTTTGTGGTGATTGCTGCACCCATGCTGTAGATTGCAGTGCCTGGATACCCCCTCCCATTCAAAATCGGAGTTATTTTCACAATACTTACACTTTTATTTTTATGCAGAAGATGCAACCATTGGTATATCTGATGCTGTTCTAGCAAATACAACAGACGGTAAAAAATGGTGATAGTCATGGATATCTCACGTCCCACAGCTACATTTCTTTACTCGTGTATCATTTTATCTAACATTAATAATATTTTTCTTCAAATAACATTGAAAATTCCGACTTTGATAGAAAAGTTACAAAACTCCTGACTGCATAGTAATTTATGAGTTTTGATAGTGTATTACCTAGTCCAGCATACATACATTTTGATCCTCAGTTTCATGAAACCCAAGTAATTAGTTAAAAATCTATTAAATTAAATCAAATCCATGTCCATATATACTTAACATGAAACAATCTATGAGTAAGATTTCTCATAGTAATTAGAGCTGTCAGTCGTAGTCATATAGAAAGTGTAAGTTTCAATGCAGGCAAGAAATAAGTCTGTACACTGTATGCTGTCATAGATGCAAATGGATGAAAGCTGACACAATTAAATTTATCAGCCCTATAATCTTCATTAAGGCAAACCTCATTAATGTCAAAAAGAGTTTAAACCGATTGAATACTGTGACGTTGTGGCAACATCTGTCTTGTTACTTCATTTATCATAAATTACATGGATAGAGTTTTTAAATACTGTAACTTAAGATGTTCTGCAGGGCATCTCAAATAGGTAGAACAGAATTCAGTTCTCACAGACAAAGCCTGGGCCTCCTTCATCCTGAACAGCAACACAACTGCAATGACTTTTTGCAGCCCCAGAAATTTATCTTATACCTTAATTCACCCTGTACCAAATTTCTTTGTGGCTCTCTCCGCTCCCTGGGATTTTACCAACGAACTTTAAAAGGAGTCCCAGACTTTGCCGGCAGCAGTACAGGGTACCCAGTCAGAGAAAGCTGTACATCACATACAGGCAGTACACAGCACCCTTCTGAGACCCTGACCATTCAGAGCAGGCTCTTCCATACATATTGAGAAACAGTCACTTGCATATAATGACAGTTAGAGATGAAAACAAAACCGACCTGATCTATCGAATGAATCATCAAATACAACTCTGCAGGTTTTCCCATTATTGAGGATAGTCTTAGCTGCACCAGGATCATAACTAGCAAACCATGGTAGTAGAGAACTATCATAATGCACCTCTTTGTTATTGATTTCAATCGGTGACTGATGGCGTCCTTTCGCAAAAGGGTAATTTTTGTGCCACTGATCTGGTCCTACAAAAAAGTACAGAGAAGTATCATGAAAATCTTTTCCAGGTAGATATGAATTATACTTGTTACAATTAACATAAGCTTGGCTTTGCTTAAGTATAGAGCATCATTTAAGTGCATTAATTGCCCAGTTGTAATTCATGCCCTGTCAGGAATTTCACTGTATAAAAAGCAACCAGATTGATTTCTAGCTGGAATACTGGATACTTCAAGTCCTTCAGCAGAACCTAAACTCTTACAGCAACCTCAAGACTGACTACAAGGAGACTGATAATATGCCAAGGAAGAAAACCATACTTGGTGCATACTCCAAGTCCAGCAGTGGCTAGAAATATGATGGGATATACCCAAATGATTGAAATATGGCACCATGTAGCCATATGGAACGAGAAAAGGCCACTGATCCCTGGACATGCCAAAAATTTGAAACGTGGATTTAATTTTCATCATGGTTTTACCAAGAAGTTCATGTGGAAAAAGCCTGACCAATGCTGAACTGTTCTTCCTGCAGCAGAGGAGAGAGCAGGAACACGAGACCACCAACACCCCAACCTCTCCAGGCAGGCGGAGCCTGCAGCCAGCACTGCTCTTCCTGCATTAGGGCTGGCCTAAATTGGACATATTGCTATGTCCAATTTTAATTTACACTAACAGTACGAAAACTGACTTTATTTAACTCAAAGACTCCCTGCCATTGACCTCTCCTTCTGCCACCTTTGCCTCTTCCGTGCCTGCGAGCGACAACCGAGCGGCCTCGGCCCCGCCACCTGCAGAGCCCCGGGCCCGCCTGGAGCCCGTATCCCCGCCATGCTCCCTCGGGAAGCGGGGCCCCGTTTCGCCCGGGTTTCGGTGCCGGGAGGAGCGGGCCGGGCGCGGCCTCCTGCTCACCGTTGTCGCTGTCGTAGCCCCAGGGGTAGTAGTTGGGGTTGATCATGGTGCGGTGCCGGCGCCGCGCCCCAGCCTCTGCCGGCAGCTCTGGCAGGACGGTGGCGTCGCCGCACGGCGGCTTTTTATAGACTCCCGCCAAATCCATGCCCGTCCCCGCCGCCCGAGGGCCGGGAGGGCCCCGGGAGCCGGGGGCGGGGAGAGCCGCGCTGCCTGGGACCGCCCGCCCCGCTGCCGCTGTCTCCCGGGAATGCGGGGGAAGGAGCCGGCCGGGACAGTGCCGGGAATGCCCAGCGAGGGGAAAGGGCCGCCACCGCCTGCCCCGGCGCCGAGGAGATGGGAATATAGAAAAGCACGAATGTCCGGCACTAGACACAGGCAATGTAGGAATAGTTTTCAAATTCAAGTGAGATAGGTGAGCATCCATGCGCGGACACGCAGCCAGATCAGCCAGGGAGCTGTAGCCGGGCTGGCTGGTGAATGAAATGTGCAGGTTCAGGCAGGCTGGCGGGGCTTTTTATGGCTGTTTGTAGAAAGCCTCTTTTGGCGTGAGGCCTGTCCGCTTCGGAGGGGCTGGGTGTCTCCCCAGGAGACCGCGCTGGAGCCGTGTTTCCCTCCTGGATGTGTGGCACAGCCTTGATCCAGGGGCCAGCAGGGGGTGAGAGGATGAGTCCAACAGCTTTTGTGCAAATGGCTATCACAGGTTCACACCCTTCCCTAGGAAATTCCCGTGTATTCGCCTGGGTTCCAGGGCTGCTCCCTGCTGTGCGGTCTCCCGTTGCCTTCATAAACAGCTTCCCTGCAAAAATTCGGTGGCATTAATTGCTCCAGCCTTTAAAAAGGTGCTGCTTCCTCTACTGCAATGTTTCTTGGTGAGTGGAAATCATTAAGATAGCTGAAGATCCAGTTCCTGCCAGCTCCAGATAAAGGAGATAAAATCGTTATTATCAAATTAAGCATAGGATTTGTTTGTTTTGTTTCAGCTCTAATTCTCCTTTCATTTAGCAGGGTGTTATGCATCAGATTGCACTTAAAATTGTAAGCATACTTGCTAGCAGGCATGTGTTCCTTATGTGACACACAGAAATCAAATGACTTCTAAAAATATTTGTTATTCTGACACACAGAGAATTGCCAGATGAGATGAAGACCGAGGTTAGCACCAATGGTGTAAAATGGGTGAGGGGCTGACTAAGTAGAAGACAAAACACTAGATTGAGAGATGAATTATTGTGATTTAAATTTTAGAAGACCTTCTGTATAAGAAGGATTGAGCTTATTTTACTTGCTATTAATGAACTGAGATAAAAAAGTGCAAGTTGGTTGAAGATAAATGCAAATAGCACAGGATTGAAGTGTGGAGTTGTTGTGCAGAAAAATTCAGTATCCCTGAATGTTGTGTAAACTACAGTGGGTGATACTTAGTAGCTGAAGGTGCTACATGGTAGTCTTGAATCATAGCCCTGGCTGATAGATTTTTTTCTGATATGGAGAGGAAGTGAAAGAGAAGGAAGAAGACTGAATCTGTTGGTGATAACATGTCAATAAGCATTACCAGGCAGGAACTGCTCACAGAAAAACCCAGGAACAAACCAAGGACATGTCACTGGAGCTGAAGAGACCCTGCTATGACCTCTGAGACAGGTCTGTTGGCCTCATGAAGCTGAATTACGATGAGTTGCAACAGGTGCAGGGGAGACAAGGGCATTAAAGAGCCTCTTTTATAAGATGAGACTATAAAAGCTTAGTGTGCTTTGCATAGCAAACAAATGCAAAGAGGGTAAGTGACAGCTGTCTTTCTATTCACTTCATCAGAGAGGTAAACACCAACAGATTGGGAGAGTTATTGAAGCTAAAGAGAAGTGTTAGCTAATGAACAATTACATATAACTTTGCCATGCACAATTTGAGGCAAGATAACAAATCAAAGTTTGGAATCACCCAAGGTATCCCAGTGATTTTGCCGTATTAAAAGTGGAGACGGGAACAAGATACACAGGAGCTTTGCATTTATGTCTGTCAGAGAACATGCTATTTCCCACCTCTTCCTCAGTTTTCACTTCCATTTCTGAGCATGTTTTCACTGCCATGACCCACAGACAAATCTCCAGATGGAGAGCATGTGACATAAAAGTCCTGTGTCTTTTAAACTGACTTTAATGGACAGTTTTGAGGTTGTAGTTTATGGCCTGGGTAGGAAAACTCAGGAATTTTTAGATACTGTAATTTCTGTTCTGAGCTCTCAGGCACAGCAATTTTTCAGAGTCAGTGTGTGTTCTGAACTTCTTGACATTTAGATAACCTAAAATGACTGTGGAAAGAAAGAAGGAGCAATCTAAGAAAATATTTTAACAATAGACACTTTAATTCAGACTTTTAAATCAAATAAATAAGTTATTTCTGAGGAAAAACAAATGTCTTTTGTATATCTGGTTTCACTGAGCTCTTTTTCTCTAGGACTTGAGAGTCATCAAGAGGACCAAGTGAGACAGAAGGCTTTCTTCTGACTACTTCTACTTTGATCTTCTTCCTTATACAAAACAGTGTTCTTAACCCTTTCCTCTGGATTTACTCATTTTCCCAAGCCTGAGTATCCTGTGTCAGTCAATACCTCTCTCCAGATGAAATACTCACTTCATTCTCAGAAAAGACCTGTGTAGAATCCCTTAAAAACACTGTTCTTCTCTGCCAGTAAAAAGAAAGCCTTTAAAAGTCTTTGTTGGGCTCTTGATTATTGAATGTGGTCTGTACAAGAGAAGTGTTTTAAGAAAATGCACAGATGGCATAGAAGACAAGGTCAAGATTGAATTTGGTCTCAAGCAGAGGTAGTCTGCTAAGGAAGGAGAAGGGAAGCAGCTAGGTAATCAGGAGCACTGGGAGTAGTTCATGGTTACAAAGCAGAATAATGAGGGAGTTAGAAATAGGATTCAAGGATTCTTGATAATTCACCCCATGCACAAAAATCTCTAGAACCTTGAATTCCAACAAGTTTTTTTGTTCTTATATCTTGATGAGATACGGAAAGTTATTTCAGGGCAGACCACAGGCCACAATTTGGCAGGTCCCATCTCTGTGTTGTAACTAATAAATCTACTGGTGCTTTAGAAAATGTTAAAGTCAGATTTATCAAAAAAAAAAAAAAAAAGTAAAACAGGCTTGGTCTCTAATTTTAAAGTGATTTAAAGGACAGTCATTGAGTTCAGAAATGAAGATCATTTGGGAAGTGAGATTAAAATTCACCAGATAGCATCTGTCCATGAAAAAATAAACACACAAATTCAATACATAGATTCCTATAAAGTTTCTAGTTAGTTAGCCATTATGGTGTTGCTGCAAGCATTACCCAGATGGCATATATGCTGAAATGTAAGTCTCCATTTAAGTGTGGATCAGTATGCTCATGTGTGCTCTGGCGCTAAGAATGATGTCATTACTTCATAAAAGCGAAGTGTGCATGTTGTGAAAATCCCACAATTTCGTCACTTCTGTTCACTTAGGTATAGTTTATATTAATTTGTATTGAATTTAAAATGGAAATCAGAAATGGACTAGTCAAGTGTTAAACAGGTGATTAAGTTTACCAGGATAATTATCTAAAGCTTGTATAAACCATTTATTCTCAATCTGTGGTAGTAAGTGATATTCGCAATCTTCAGTAGTAAGATCCAAACATACATGAGGAAGGTCTGGAAGAGAAACCCGCAATCTTTATAAAATTAAACAATGGTCCCACTTCCCAGTCTAAAATGCTCCAGCTCTTGCTTTTCCTCTGACCATGTTCACTGTAGCATGTCTTTATGAGAAGATGTTTATGGTTCAAATGCCTTTAAATATTCCATGAAATGGTTTTGATGTAAGGTGAACCTCAGCACTTTAAGATTATGGTCCAGATTTTGCACTTTACCTACCTGTATAGAAGGGCTGAAATATATCACAAATAGTTCTACAGTATACCTAATGAGAGACAAAGTCCTAGGACAGAAAGTGCAGCATGAATCCCCTTTCCTTACATGTCATGGAGAAGTGCTCACGAAAGCTTCTTCTGTGTCAGCAAACTAAAAACTCTGAGGAACATGGTGGGAGGGAAGATCTGCAATTGTGAGGATACATCAGCCAAAGCCTTGATACTACTGATGGTGCTGAGGACAAAGATATGAAAATTACTTCCAGAAATAGATGAAGAGGTTGTGTTTGCTCATGTTTCATAACTCACTTCCAGAGGGTGGAGGAGGTTGCTATTTCTAGCAATCCTGACATAGCGATTCCTCCCAAATGACTTTATTTAGGCTTTGCTCAAGGGATCGGAAATTAGTGCAAGATCCTTGACTGATTAGCAGACTATCACCTCTATATATTGTTTCCATCCTTTATGATTATTCACTTCTCCTTTTGGATGCATAAAACAAAAAATCATTAACACAAGAGCCTGTAGTCTCATTTTGACCAAGTACAAGGATAATTCCTGTTCAAAGAGGCAAAGGCACATAGTTGGCCAGGAGATTTAGGTTGGGCAGTTATATTTACTTCTCAGACATATGCTTGGACTTTACACTTCAGATAGATATTTTTCCACATAATACTAATCACCTTTAAAACTAGGGATTTGACAGTGGGGATGGAGAAATGTTTGAAGCTTATTCTGAATTTAGGTACAGGGCATAGACAAATATACTTTATTAAAAGGCTGTTCCTTCAAATCAGATTGATACATTCATCAATCTAAGAATGACTGTATTTCTCTGTAGTGTAGTTGTGTCGTCAGTCCTGGATTTATACATGTGTAATTCCAAAACTCATCAGACCAGAATGTCTAAATTTTGCTTTGATTATAAATGTAAAGGTAAATTTATTCTTTCAGGTTATCTCTGTCTCTGCCACAGATCTCAGCAACTATGATGCTTTCATCTCTAGCTACAAAAAATTCCACATACTGTCATTTTGCTGAGAAAATGATAAAATAGAGACAAAGCTCTAACACAAGCTAGCCACACAGAGGGTCAAGTTATAGAGTCAGTGAAAAGACTTAATGTGTAACCATAGAAGTTAATGAATAGCAGCCACCTTCTTGCATAACGGAAGAGTAAAGTTTAGGAAAGTTCTGTGGTACTTTTGTGATTTCTGTCATGAGGTCTTGGAAGAATCAGCGTCTGCTGCATTAGGTTATTACAGGATTCTCATTCAAAAAATCGTGTTCCTTGCATGTTTTTTATTTAGATTTAAGTGAAGAAAGAAATACGGTGATTGAGAAAGTCCATTATTAAAACAGAAAAATTCCTTTTTCCATTACCAGTTGGATCAATCAAAATTACAAGTAAGATCAGACCTATTTTTCATCACATGCTGCCACTTATATAGCACACTCCAACTCTAGTTTTGGCTTTTTCATAAAAACACTGGTACAAACTGTGTCATTAATTCAAGCATTCTGTGCCAGATTTTTTTTTTATTATTTTTTTCTTTGCCTCTTCCTCCTTATCCTACATTGTTTGTACAAGGGAAAACAAGGCAATGGAAAAGCATAGATGTCAGGAGCTGAGCTTTTGCCAAAAGGCTATACTTACTAAGGCCATGCTTGCTTCTCTGGAGTTATTTCTTCAAGAAATGGGGAATGTCAGCTCACCCTTCTGTAGCCATTTAACCCTCAAAATAAAATTTTAATATAGAATTTACAAAATGCAACACAGAATAGAAGGAACAGAGAAGAGATCTGTGGGAAAATTATCCAACCTATCTGGGGTTCCCAAATTGCAAGTAATGAGGGTACAGCAGGTATTTCACATTATGTTCAGAGCATCCAGAGCCCTTAAATGTTAAGTTTTGTGATGAATATCCATAACAGCTTAAGTAGAGGGCATTTGAAATTCCTCTGAATATCTTGTGGATCACCAGGAGAGAGCAATAAAGTCATACTTAATATACCACCTGGAGAAAGGAATGAAGTCCTATTTCACAATAATGGCTATCAGCTGCTTCTAAAGGAAGCAGGAAAAGTTATCTATAGTTCTACTTGAAGAAAGGAAGACGCAGAAATGGTTCAATTGTTTGACCTTTATTGAATATAAATACACAAAAACCTTGAAAGTCAGCTGATCACAGCCAGAAGAGCAAGTGGCTTATAAGATACTAAGCAGAAATTTGTCATTTCATTATTGTGAGTCAACACAGCGGAATATTGCTGCTAGCAATGACATGATCTTTTAGAAAAGTGAATGTAACACTGCTTTTCAAAAGGATGTACTTAGAAAATGACATTTCAGTCTTGCATCTGCACATGAAAAGCAATCAACTGGAATAAAATCCCAGTGTTGTTAGTTCTTACTGAACTGGTGGTCAGTTGCAAAGCTACAATAGGCATGCTATTCAACCTGAAAAATATGCATATGCAATAGAATAAAAATACAAGGGAAATGTGCTGACAAATGGGAGGTATTTTAGTACCTGTGATATATATCAACTAGCCTAAAACTGACCTAGAAAGATCCAACCTCAGAACTGTGGCATATTTCAAAAAAGTGTTTGGATCAGCATCACATAAGGCAGTTGGCTGAATGTTATGACATCATGTTGATGACATTTCTCTCTGCTTGGAAGTAATGTGATAACAATGGAATGGGCAGCACTGTAGCACTCCAGTAGCCTAAATAACTCTGTAGTTTTCTGCAGATCAAATAAACAGCCAGCTGGTCACACCAGTTAATAGTCTTCTGCCCAGCTATAAACTGAATGTCTTCCGTATTCATCTTCCCAATTAGGCATATTTACTGATAAATCACTGAGTGATTTATTGGCCAGGTGGCAAGACAGAAGGAAATAAAGGAAAGAAGAGGGTTATGAAGTCGCTCTTGTGTCATAAGGAGAATAGCCTGGACAAGGGGCATATGGGGCTCTTGTTGTAAGGAGAAGGGAACTAAGCATGGTAAATGGGTTACTGAGACTGGTATGAGTCCTTGGGGCAGGCAGAAAAGAGAAAGGGGCCAAGTGGTAAGGAAAACAGTGAAGAAAAAAGTGAAAAAAATATTCGTGGTACAAGAATTATTTGCTTGTTGCCAGGAGTCCATAAAACACAGAGGAGAAAATGAAGGCAGACTACAATGTCTGTGAGTGGAGAAGTGACAAGACTAGATGGCAAGGTCAGTAAATACATCCTGTAAAAGTAGTGATACATTGGTAAAATTCTCCAGTACACACAGAGTCCCCATACTTGAAATTTTGTACACCTATGATCAAAAAGAGACAAATCAAACAGATAATGACGATTTAGATTAACTTTATTCAGATACTATGAACAAGATTTGCTCCACCAGAGTATCCATTATTTTTCTGGAAGGAAATTTCATTTTTCTTATTACTGGCAGAATTTTAATGACCTGAACAATGGCATAAAACATACTCTCAGCAAATTTAAGGATGAAATCATGAGCTGCTATCCAGAGGAACCCAGACAGGCTGAAGAAATGGGCTGACAGGAGCCTGAAGCAGTTCAGCAAAGGCACCTGGGGAGGATGGGCTGGGGCTGACTGGCCACCAGGCACCTTTGCACAAAAAGATGTGGAAATCCTGGTGGACAACAAAATGAGTTGAGCCAGCAATATGCCCTTGCTATGGTGCACACTGAGCTGCACTAACAAAAGCATAGCTAGCAGGTTGGCAGGAATGATAATTTCCATCTTCAACACTTGTGCAAGTAGTTTTAGAATCCAATTTTGAGCATGCTATAGCAAGAAAGACGTTGAATAAGCATTACAAGTGCAGTGGAGGGCCAGCAAGACAGTGGGCTGGAGCACCACAGGCAAGGAGAAGCAGAGCTCACTAGATTTGCTCAGTCAGTAGAGCAGGCTAAGATATACCTGCATTAACTGTGTTTCAGAGCAGTGCCAGAATGCAGGGCAATTGCACCAAATTATAGAATTACTGTTTTGGAATTATTGTTTTGTGCCTTGTGCAAATATTGATATAGTCTACCTTCTATTTTTATAAGGAATGTGTGGAAAATAAAAAAGAAAAAAAAGAAGCTGCAGAAAACACCGTATTATTTTGCAGCAGGCTGCGCGTATCATGCCTGGCACTGTGCAAAGGACATTCACACAGTGCTTTTCATTGGGCATGCCATAGTTGGTGTGGCATGTTACAGCCAAGAAGCCAGTTTGTCATATGCCTTCCACTTCACTGAAATTTGTGCCAGGCAATGGAAAACATGGTAGGCATGAATGGAAACCTATCAACAGCAAGATCTTTGTCTGCCAAAATAAGAAAAATGACATACTGAGTTGAATTATTTTGCTATTATGTCACAATCTCCATTTTCCTCCCACAGTTTCTATTGTCAAGGAACTGATACTTACAGACTAGGAGAAGATAGCTCTATAAAATCTCTTTCTGCCAGGATTTATTGTGGTTTTATTGATACTCATCTACAAAATCAAAGAGTTGCCATGGCACACTCTGCTCTGCCACTTAGATTATTAAAGAGTCCACGTAGACAAAAAAATCTATACTGA